>JANTCA010005942.1:0-29824 GCA_024741275.1 Chironex yamaguchii
GAGGATTGCAAGTTCGAGCCCGGTCGGCTCCCACTTAGTGCAGCTATTGTGGTAATGCACACTCTTGACAAATATATAAAAAGCACTGTGTCTGTTGAGGTATTACATATATTTCTGACACTGAAGAAGGCTTAAGCCGAAACACAGAAAAATTAATGAATTAGGCATGGCCCAAAAAGTTAATGAGAGCGCAGCCGCAAAACCCATTATGTTCTTGCCCCCTCCCCCAGTATATTTACCCTGGCCAGACCACTGGATAAGAGATACAACCTGTCTTGATGCACGCCATTTTTAGTTGAAAAAGAATGAAATACTACAGCACTATCTAGAATCCCAATGATCTTGATCAGAGTTGATGGCATTTACTCTTGATTATCACTTTTCGTTCAAAGCACTTCAGTAAGAGTTCTTTGAAGAATCTGCTACTTGGAGAAGCCTGACCATAGCTGAAAAAGATGAAGGTGAGAGGGAATAAGATGAAAACATCCAGAGTCAACGTAATAACTTTGCTTGTGTTGGATCATGTAGAAAATGTTGCAGAGTCTTGTACAGATACTCACTTAATTGAGCAGCATACACAAATCTGTTTCTTGTTTATGGATAGTTGCTGCCCCTCTCTTTCATATACATCAGCTGTGAGAGATCTTTAAGCACAATACAGGGACTACGCACGCCACATTATAGTGGTGCGGCGAGAAATAGGAGTGCAGCGAGTAACCGACGAACTCAAAGGACATGCACCAACGAGATGTCTGCAAACAAGCAATAGCTGCTACGGGCCTGCCTAAAATAGATTTAAACCGACGAGAATGGGAAAAATTCTGGTACGGCGGCCGCCGTACCTGCCGTACCTCGTTCGTCGTCGCTGCAAGATATAGTCGTTTGTGATAATTGCGGCAATGTCAAACGAGCTTTAATTAGTACTCGCCCTTATCAGGTTTATTAAAGATCTTGTGCTTTCGAGTTATGTACATGACGTCAGGAACTGGTTAGCCAAAAACTTATCTGTGTATAAAAGACCATTAATACATAAGATTACACATTTTAACATTCAAGTCTTAAAGGCTTATTATAAACATACTACAGCACAGAAATTGGAGCAAGTCTGGATACCTAATAACTTAAAAATACATTAAAACGAAAAAGTTTCGAATGATTTTGTTCTAAAGTGTCTTAAATCTGGTGGTGTCCAAATGTTTTTTGTTCCATCTTTTTAAATACAGAAAATTGAAGGACGATTCCGGAAACGTCCTTAATAGTTGCTTATTTGGTCACAAAACATGAGATTTTTAGTTGATGTTGCTTATGTTGTGTTTCAGTAGCAATTGGTCTGTATATTTGATGAAATAATTTGCCATCATAAAGAAAGGATACTATCGATATACAATTTATTTCTTACACGAATATTAGGATATGACCACTTTAAGGACGTCTCGTATGGTGAGGGGTAAATTGTAATTTCCGAGAGCATTGATTGTTTTTTTCATGATTAACCTTCACATAATGAATTAACGTAAAATTGCTGATACTTTTAAAGTATACTTTTGCATCATGCAAAAAACGTCTGACCAATACATTTTGGTCCAAAAATCGCGAAAATGAATCCTACAGATTTTGCTTGAAGTTGTTTCTTCAAAAGTTTTCTGTCCGCGAGTTTTCGATGTTGATAGATGCAAGAAATGCACAAAATTAGAGGGAAATGTTTTTGGGCCCAAAAGACCGATTTCCTGCTAAGGAACTTGCGTCTCAGTATGCCTCTGATTGCAAGTCAAGCTTGCACTTTTTTAGTCTGCAGAAAATAACAGCATCCTCGTCACCATCAAAGTTTTGGAACGATCTGTTTAAAAAAATGTAGTTATTTTGCAAAAAAACCCAAACAAGCAACAACAAACAAATAGGCAAGTAGACGCCGGTAAAAGTATATCCTTGAGTCAACAAACGAGTTTATAAAGTTGGAGAGATTAAACCGGTTTACGTCATTTAGGCCTAGTTTAAAAGTCGCATTTCTACCGCGTCGAAATAGATCAAACGGCTCGTAAAAAATGTAGTTATTTTGCAAAAAAACCCAAACAAGCAACAACAAACAAATAGGCAAGTAGACGCCGGTAAAAGTATATCCTTGAGTCAACAAACGAGTTTATAAAGTTGGAGAGATTAAACCGGTTTACGTCATTTAGGCCTAGTTTAAAAGTCGCATTTCTACCGCGTCGAATTAAATTAAACGGTGGACAAAGAACTAGGTGTCAATGAAATGCGACACAAATGCGACCTTTAAGTGCTTTGCGGCGTTAAAAATTAAATGCGACAGTAGTTCACCTGGGTTGTTGACTTAGGTCAAAAATACAGACAAGCTCGGTTTGTCAACAAAATTTGTTTAATTGTGAGCATCTAAAATCAAAAAATGTTGCGAAAATAATTCTTTGTTTAACAATAAAGATTTAGAAATCAAATTAGCTCTCGTTAAAATTCAGCCGAATGGGTCTAGATTCTTACTTTGCCTTAATACAAGAAATGTCCCTCAAACATCGATGCAGGTGGCTGTTGACAGTTAATTTTCTAGAACTGTATCCCAACTTGATGTCTATCAGTCAGGTTAACGCTCATCATAATGCGCGTATATGTATCGGCCAGAATGTATAGTTCAGGTCCGTTCACTTAAAGCGCAAAGGAAACTTTACTGAAGCGTTCTGAGCAGAACGATTAGTTTCCAGCACCATGGTCAAAGGCTGCCCACTTTTTTTGTTCTTTGAGTAGTGAAAAGGAACTTAGTACGTGCGATGGATTAAGGCTCCTTGCTGCCACTGTCAGTTTTTTGACGTAAAATAGGAAATAAAAACCAAGTAACTAAAAAATTATCTCCAAGTAACTAAAATGTGACAAATCATTGAGCTAAGTTGATTTAGCTGTCAGAAATGTTGGAAGGCTAGTCACCTGGCCAGCTGCTAATCTGTCAATATGACCACCATCAAGATAGAGAATAACAATCTAGTCCTTAAATACTCATTAAAATACATAATAGTTCTACTTGCGACTTTGTTTGGTGATTTAATCGGTTTTTTCCTTGCTACAGACGAGATTCAGTTGAAATTCATAACATCTTGTCATTCAAGCACATTTGAACAATGTAAAATCCATAACGAAGAGCCAGACAAGATAATGAATTCCGTAACAAAGGTAAGTGTTAAGGGTATTTATTTTAACCGGCAATAAACAAGCAAATTGAAATACATCAGGAACAAGCAACAACGACAGTCTTGGAAAGTAGAGGGAGTAATGCGAGAATAAGCGACCAAATGTTGTCATCAGCTCTTGAAGTTCTTTGACATTAGTCTGTGACATAGCAATAGGTATTTCTCATCCATTTAGCTTAAAGATGAAAGACAATATAGGTTAAGCTTCGGAAAGTGTAGTTAATTATTTGCTACACTTGTATGAAAAACCAAATACAAGAGGACAAAAACTACCTATTAATTGTTTGCGTTAAATTTTGCAAAGTTTAGTGAAGACCGATACTTAATGTTTCTGCTGATAGTATCGTAAGAAAGGTGTCCTTGCCTTTGCTAACATTATTTTGCAAATATAGTCTACATTCTCTTGCGTTATATCGCAACCAACAGATGTCTTGAGACACAAGCAGTTATTTGTCGATTAGCTGATTTAATTTGGTGTTTTGACATGCTTTTTCATTACTAAGAAGAAAGTTTGAAAGTGTCCTGTCAGAGTAAGTCATCAACTTGGCTAAATATTAGAAACAGCAGAAGAGATTACTACTTTGTCCTAGATTGTTACTTTGAATTATTTCATAGTTTATTAATGTATAAAAAAGCTTAAAAGTACGAAAAATGTTAAAGCTTAAGAATGAATGAAGTATGAAATCATCTTTGGTTACAAACGTACATTCATATTTATTTCTATACTCATATGATTGCTTTTTCGCAGAAAGCGATGTGTGAAGGCATAATGAAAGTAATCTGTGAGTCTTCTTATTGTGTGCGGAATTAGATTTAATTTAAGCAATACAGTTGCAATGTCCGCATCGATGTCAAATTGACGAATTTACTTAGGGTTAATGGTGTGTACATTTATAGATAACTCGTAATACTGTCAAAATGCTTAGATCTTTTTCCTCCTATTCCTTTGCTTCTTCAAAAGCAGAATTTATGCCAACTTTTTTGTTGTTTGCCAGTGTCAATCCCTCTGTGTAACTTCACCCGTTTGCATATACCTATGCACACATGTATTCATATACACATGTATCTATATACACATGTATCTATATACACATGCACGTATAAGAGAAAATCAATAAGAGATCACAAATACTTTCGTAACTTAGATCTTCACGTCAGCAAGAAATTTTAAGGACGCCCCACTTATTTGCCTATCGATAGATGGGTAGGTAGTTAGATGTGTTTGTATACGTGAATAAATTTAATTCCTGAGCTTATTCGCACATGTTTATCAATGTTTATTAAAAGTACTATAAGTACATTAAATGCCTGAAGCTTGATACCTTGGGTCCGCATGAGCACTACATCAAAGTTATAAAGACTTGGCATTAAGGTCAAGTGCTTAAGGACGATTCATGATTTGATAATTTATTCTATCATCTTCAGAATTTTTCTACGTTAATGCTTATGCTATACGCACCAGGAAACATACGTTAGCAGTACATGTAATATGTAGATAAAAGTAACAGCAAAGAAACATGGAAATGCGTTTGGTTGGCCTTGGACGTCCAATGGATGATTCTGTGGAGAATTTCAATTTCTTCTAATATTTTTGTATACGTGTTGAAGACTCAACAAACATTTTATTTTCCCTTGTATATAAATTGCATTGAACACTCTTTCCAAGGAGACGTAAACAAACCTAATTACGTTTAACTTGTAAAGTTTAGTGCAATGTCAAAACTTTTTTTAAAAAGTCTATCATATTTTTATAAAAAAAAGCAATCTCAATAATTTGGACAATAAATTGAAGGTTCACAGGCCAGTATCTATCAGTGGAAACAAGAAATGTATATTTTAACAGTACATTAATTACCTCCGCCATTGACGTATTGTTTTCGGAGGCGTTTGTTTTTATGACTGTACACGATTACGCAAAAACGTCTGGACTGATCCTCATGAAAAGCCCCCCATCAGTCTTGATCAACGTGAGATCCTGTTAAATTTTGCAGCTGATCCGAAAGAAATCCTGGATTTTGGATCACTTTCTCGGTAATGAAACCTTCATCTTGCTGGTGGGAGATACTTCAGTTACCATATTAACGGGGGAAAACCCCTGTTAATTAAATACTAATACTGGCTTGGGGGTGGCTTGCGCTCTGAGGATGCTTCTAGTCAATGTTTATGGTGGTCATATCGATGTGTGTTAAACCAAAACAGAATAAACTGTGTTTACATCATCCTGTGCATCGAATATGTCCCAACGTTTGGCATATAACTTGTTAAGGTAAAATGATGACACTATATTTAAGAATCTTCAATAATTGGCAAGCCATGATCTATCTTATTGCGCAACATAGCTACCAGTATGTCCAGAGGGACATGTCACAGAGGACAGCCAGCTGTCATTAACAAACCACAGCCATAAATGTTTGTGGGACAGATAACGACAACAAAGTTAGGATGACTGTAATATCTCGATAATTAAGACATTGATGACCTGGCCATTAACCAGCGTAAAACACTCAGATTTAATGACCTTACAAACCTATTTGTCGACTCCGTTGTTGGGATTAAATTTAATCGTTTACTAACTTTATGATGAAATTTCTGCTAAGCACACGCTTTCTACTGAAAGCAACCTTGGCTATGTCATAACCTAAAAGGTAATATCTAATGAGGGCTTTTCCATACCAGTACAAGAACTTAGCCCCTCGATATGCTAAATATATTTAAAATAACGGCCTGTATTCTGGTGAGAACTAAGTAAATCTAACTTCAAGATGTTATGTATTTTTTACTTGGGTATATCGATCAATTATGTTCAAAACTCACAGCGAAGTATCTAATCACCCTTAGATACTTAGATACTTAGATACTTAGATACTTAGATACTTAAATACTTAGATACTTAGATACTTAGATTCTTAGATACTTAGATACTTAGATTCTTAGATACTTAGATACTTAGATACTTAGATACTTAGATACTTAGATACTAGATACTTAGATACTTAGACACTTAGATACTTAGAGACTTAGAGACTTAGATACTTAGATATGTGTAGTGCATTTGTGCACAGCTTCACAGTTTAATGAACAATATCCGAATATTTCGTGCCATCCGACGGGGAAAGTATAGCACTGCGCGCTGTGGTTCAGGATCTCTTAATGACTGGCTATAGTCAAAAAATTGTGGCAACATACACATGGTGACCAGTATGTCCACAATTAACATAATTAACTCTTTGCTGTCTCTGATATTTTTGTGAGGATGTCCTATCCTTAGCTTACGTTACAATTTTTTTAAGATTTTTGACTAGATTTTCCAGCTACCAGCTTTTTCAATCATCATATACTTTGGCGAGGACCTCCCAAACTTAAGCAAACTGGCCAAAAAGTGGACAAAGCTTTCCGTACGTTCCAATCTATGTAAAGTTCTCATAGTTATGTTGATTGTGCGTACTCTGTACTTTGCTGACGATAGTAATGCTATGTAAGTTTTCAATTTCATTTATCATCAAAACATGCTCTTTAATGGCCTTACAACGTGTTTAACTAAGGATCTTATTTCCTTAAGAATATCCCTCATTTGCAAAAGGCAGTCCCAGTATGTCCTCTCATAACTATCCTTTGATTGGAATATCGGACACGGTGTATATTTTCGCAGGTTCACCTGCTGGCAGTTGGCACAGGTTGAAGCAAACAAGTCAACTGAATCAATTTCATCATCCGCTAGAGAAATGAAAGTATGGTGGCCAAACTTGCTTTCGAATTTAACTCATTTCCCCGTAACGGCAGACCTTTCATTAGTTCGCATCGAAATGCATCAAAGAGGTCATTTGTGGACTGTGGTCCAATTTCTTTAGTCGTCAGAGAAATGTGGACTGATATTCAAAAGACCAAAGACTCTGAATTCAAATTTTTTGTAATAACTTTCCTTATTAACAAAAGATAGGAAGCATCTTTTTCAACGATTAGATGAGGATATCTATTTTCTCTCGTCAACGAGCGAATAAAAACACATGGTGCCCGCTCTCTAAGGAAGTGATGGCAGATTTCCAAGATGCATGTTGTGCTCCGTGTGTTTATAATTTTGACGTAACCAACAAATAAAATAGACAATGACTCCAATGTTCTCCTAATAGCTGGATTTTGTTAGCAAGCAATTTATTTAGTCTTTCTATTACATTTTAGCAGTGAGTTTGATTAATTTTCTGCCTTGTTCTCACGCCTGGTTATATACACTAGTCTATACTTAGTAAGGTGCGTACAGACTTGTGTTGTGCCGGCACATGTATCTCTTGGTGAAACGGTACAATGGTTACATCCCATCACAGTCAATTACGTTGTGTTTTAAGCTTCTAAGTCATTAATGGTTCAATTGTCTACTTCTCATTCATAAGTTCACCCTTCTATATTCTCTAAGATCAACTCCAGAGGGCAGACGGTTTTGCTGTCAATAGTGCACGAGTATATTCAATCTAAGGATAGTAAATCGAATCCACCCTCAGACACACCTCATGAATAATAAAGAAAGTTACGAAATTCCAGGCGTAAAAAGCAGAGGGATGTGTCCATAAGGAGATGACAAAAATCAAACTGCTTAGATTAACTATAGGATATCGTGGAGCATCTGAAGGAAATGCAGATACGTCATTTATCGGGAACTTGGCCTATGTATGTGTCAGTAAATCAATTACCAAATCCTATATCATATTCCCTAGCTGTTTATTTTTTGTTGAGAATGTGTAGTAACATTTTGTAAAATCATTTCTGTACTTATGGTATACTGAAGGGGTTTAGATTGTTTAAGATTAAAGAGGAAAGAAGTAACGCCGACACGTTTATAAATTATCAAGACAAAATGATGTCACGTGACCATATGGATTTGGCAGTAAAATCTGTTTGATATACCTCAGTGTTCATCACCCGAAATCGTTTATTATGATGCAGTCGATGACAATTACCTTAGCATTTAATTAAATTAGCCTTACTTTTTTTTCAGCATGTTAGGGTTGGTACAGTGTCAATACTACTTTATGCTGGATTAATCATTGCAAATGTGCCAATACCTCCAACATGTCAAGGTGAGTAAAACTTTCCAAAAATTCACTTTTCAAATAAGTTATGAAGCAGACGTCACACACAGAGCTATGTTGTAACAATGTCGTCTTAGCAAAAGATGTTGCCACTTTCTTTCTTCTATTGTTATTATTCTTTTGAGTCTGAGGATTGCAAGTTCCAGCTCCTACGTAGCACAGCATTTGCAGTAATGCTCCACTCTTGACAAATATATCAAAGCACTTGTGTAGGTTGAGATGCTATGTATATATCTGACACTGATGAAGGCCTATATCGAAAAACACAAAAATTAAATGAATTTCTCCTTACTAACAGTTAGGTTTCGTCTCGCTATACCAAAGACTTTGAAAGTCCATCACCAAACCTTTGTGCCGTGATGGCATCGAAGTCTAATTATTGGCTTTTGAGTCTGAGGATTGCAAATTTTGCTATATATATGATACTATGTATATATACATATTATCTCATCAAACACATAATCTAAATATTTTACCTTTGCATAGACTGCTTATACCCTCTTGGTCTTACGACTGGTGCAGTTCAAAATGAAGCTATAACAGCAAGTGGTCAGCAATGTGGCAAGGCAAGCAATGGACGACTTCATTTATATTCGGGAGATTATTGGTGTACAACGCTCACAAAGTCTTGCCCAAGGCAGCCGTTACCTTGGAGTGTATGGATTCAAGTTATTCTTCCCACCATTTGTGTTGTGAGAGAACTTGAAGTACATGGCCTGACAAGTCAAGACAGGATAAAACACTTTTATATTGCTGCAGAAATACAAGAGGCAATGTTCAGTCCTAGATTTCGTATTGCGTGGGTATGTAATTATTTGAAATTCTTCCGTGCTTATTGATTGACATATTCATTCGAAGCTCGTGTGTTCACAGTCATAACTTTACTTATTTTTGTACCTTTTAGAGTAACTGATTAATTGATTTCATTTTTCTGTTAATCGAAGGATTCGTTTTCATAGTATACACCGAATGGATTGATTAAGCTCTAAATTCTGGGAGATATTAGTTATCTAAGTTAACTGTCGGAATTGTAACTTCTGCATGACCGTTGTCTGTACAGTTAAACGTATAAATACTTTATTTTTTGTTTGATCTTTGAAACGCAAGGAATTAAAACTTGACTTGAAGAAAAACTTATCATCTTTTTTATCCAGAGTTTTAAAGTGACTGAAGCTCAACAACGTATCAGGTTTAAAAAACCGTTCCTTGCATCTATAGTCCGCTTCTACATCTGTGATACAGTCAGCAACGGAAAAGCAAGGTTTGAACTTTATGGATATTGTCCTTGGCACAGTAAGTAGTTACATGCAGCTTGCTAATTTATCACTATTGTTAAGTTGCTTCTTAGCAGGATCACCATTCAAAGTCGTTGGTTTCATAACAACATACTATTTATAATCGGATATGTGTTCATCCTTCGTTATAAAAATACTCGTAACTAGTCTAATGATATGTCATTCTTTGCTTATATGGGTTTTTTATCTAAATACTCTTATTAAAAAGTTAATTTCAATGCTATTTTTTCTAATAATATATTTATCGTTATTCTAACCAAATATGCCCTGTTCTTCTGATTTTTTTCCAGTAGCAAAGTATGATTTACATTAACATTGTGCAATTAACCATAATAATATTATGTTGTTATTTGGGTCATATCAAACCTTTTGATTCCGCAGTTATTGTTGCACAGTGATATTTCATATTTCTTCATGCTAACATTTCATGTTCATTCACCCCAGCATTTCTTTTCTACTTTCTCTATGTGATGTTATTGTTGTCGCAATTTAATATATTTTGCCTTGTGACTTTGAACTTAATGTCATTTTTTACCATAATCGTTTATGTTTGCGCTGTGGTTAATATTGGGCTCACCTTACAAGTTTCACTTTCAAAATTTATTTGTGAGGAAAGAAAAGCTGGCTTTAAACTCGTCTTTTGTTAGCAGATTAACTCACACTCCTCGTCATTACTAAAAAAATTTCCCCGTCACTGTATTTCGGAAAGTATTCAAAATTTAGAAACCGGTCATTCTCTAAGTTGCGGAGAATTTTCAGTACGGTATCGCACTAGCTTGTGTTATTAATTTACAGGAAATTATCACGTTGCATAATTCAGAACGTGTGTGATCAACAAAAGCAGAAATGATACGATTTGTAAAAACGTAGAAAAACTGTGCATAAAATTAACCCGAGGTGATTAAAATGCCACAGAATTTGGTACGATTTGTGAGAGTTCAGGATGAGAACGATATACGCAGTGTCATTGTCTAATTCATTTGTAATTTTACCTAACTAATCATACAAATGAGTTTATTGATCCAGCCATTTCTTCGGACTTCTGGCTCGGGATTTCAACGTTGAAATTACTGAGTCACGTTTGCAAGAAAGCAAAGAAATCCATGTCATAAGATAAGATTTCAAAGTTTTCACTCAACTACATCTTTCAGCAAAAATTTTGAAATCTAAATTTTGCTAAAAATAGCAAGCATCTACAATCGCTTTTTCCCTAGCAAGTATCTTTATGAATGTTACCCAATGAGAGAAAGCTTGTCTCCTCTCTTCTATCTAGCACTCGTCTATAACAAGAGCTAAAATAATATCATATTTATGCTAAGTATAACTGAATTTACGAAACATGAGTTACAAACGTATTTCTTCATTGCATTAACAGAACTTTTATTCAAGGTTTCAACTTAAATCTTCTATATACTACTTACAATTATAGACCAATTTGTTTGCAGAATGTATACAATAACTAAGGATCATGCAATAATCTTAAAGTTAATGCATGTGATATCTAACATAAGCATTAGTGGCAATCAAAGATAGAGAGAACAAAAGGTAGTTTTCTTTGAAAAACACAAGGTTCAGAAATAGAAAGAGAGAAAGAGAGAGAGAGAGAGAGAGAGAGAGAGAGAGAAGGAAGATATGAACGGATATCCACACTACCTTTTCTAGTATTGTTGTCATTCCACATCCTTACTACACTTTTTTTCTTATTTAATGAATGTTGATTTTGTCTCCGTTTATTCAAATGACTGTGTTTTAAATCGCATTTATTAATAAATGTGTGATCAAACGTTCGTCTTTGTCACTTAAAATGCCTTTGACATTTAGATTAAGTCTCAAACGCATGGAAAGAATGCAACAATTCAAGTATGCTCTCTATCTCAGTGTTCAGAAATCTGAATATCAATTTGAATTTAGTTATCTGCTCATATGGACGATTCACAAAATTGTAGTGCCGTTGGGCTGGTATATAACTATAAAGTAAAATAAATTTTTAACTCTACCAAATTTTCGACTTACAAGGCTTTACTTATGCAATTGAGTTTTTTAATATCCTCCATTCTCCGTTGTATTCGTCGGTTTGAGTTAGTACGGGGGCATGGAATATATTGAGATATAAAGAGAAGTAGGACTGGGACCAAGCGAGCCCAGGAGGAAACAATTAGAATAGAGACAGAGGACAATAACAAGAATAGATCTGTGGAAAGACACAGAAAGAAGAAAGAACTAGGGTAGAGAAGATATACATATGGATAGCTAGAAATCATAGAGCAAAAGGAACAAATGTGTATAAGGTGATTGATGGAAGTTAAAGTCTAAGTTTAGTCCGTGAGGGCCAATGGTACCTAAATTGTAGATAAGGCGTTTATCAGTAGTGAATATATGGTAGTGTTCTCTAGTGTTGTGACGAAGCGACAGTGCACGTAAGGTCGATTGTGATGTCGTAGTTAGTACTGGACATGTAAGGGCTGACATGGGAACGAAAGACATACAGCTAGACGTATTTTAAAAAATACTTTGTGGTTTTCAAAATGTTAAGTGTTAGACAAAATCAAGTTCTAATTTTGCAACTCCTAAAATTACAATAAAAGATTTCATGACTGAGTGTCCAACAAGCTCCTCGATTAAAATTGTCTAGCATTTACGAAACTTTTAGCGGACCCCGGAAATAAAACCTAGCTACCCCCCTTTCCACCGTAATGACTTTCTCTAAGAAGAAAATTGCAAACCAATACTTGTAAGGCCATATGAAAGTTGTGGTTTGTGATCTCATATCCCCAGTCGATGCTGGATACAAGATAATGATTTGAAGGGCATACTCATTCATAGTCATGACATACAAGTGAATAAAAGGATTCTCTTACTTTTTCCATGTATTATCATTAATTATTTCATGTTTTTATATTTTTTTAGTTACTGCCTCTCTTGGTTTGTCAAGTGGGTTGGTGAACGATTCCCAGTTTTCGAGCAGCAGCTATCAAATCATAGACAAGGAATACCCTTACCATGCTCGGCTGTTGTCTCAGACAACAGGATGGGGATTAAGCACTGACCAGTTTCACTCCAGAGAATTTCCAGATCCGAGTAAACATGACCCATTCCACAAAAAATTGGCATGGGTTCAAGTATCTTTTAGGACCTACATCAAAGTTACACACATAAGTGTACAGAAAGCATTAGTAGGGAGCGTGTTTAGAAATTTTGACGGATTTGTTCTTGCCCATGGCACAGAGACAAAACTAAACTGGTACAAAAGCAAACCAGGTGGATCATCATTAAAGGTATGTTTTTCAAACACCAATGATATTTAAATAGGAATTCAGTAAAAACTGCGGCAAAAATGTACACTGCTTCGAGTTGGATCAAAAACTATAACGCTCTGCTTATCATTCAGATGAAGAAGCAATCGGGCCACTGGCATGGGACGTTTAACTTTCCGACATCGCTTGCTTAGACCACTTGTTGGTATGCACTTTTTATATGAAAATAGCACTACGATGGCCAAACATTTAAGGAACTCTAGTACTTGGCTCAGAATAGAATACGAAACTGTTAATATTCTGTTTCTAAAAAGAATTTATTGACTTTAGCTCGCTCATGGTTTACTGTTTGCGGGGGTCAAGAGAGGAAAAGTGTCGATCCTGACGATATAAGAATGAACGATATTGCTGGAGCAGACATGATTTTATTGAGACAAGTCGTAATAACATTAACTTACTTCTTTTTATAGGTTTCCGTCAGATAACTTAAACTAGATTTTGTTAATTTTTGTCTGAAAAAATTGTAGCCTCTGACCTACGTTTTTTGGTGACAGTCTATTTATATTGATCCAAAACAAGTACTAAACAACAAGGCAATTTTTGACCCCCAAAATAAGAAACTACTAAAATTAGTACCAATTAAAAAACTTTGAGTGCCAAGTGCTGTTTTCATTTTCTTATTAAAAATGAAACGTGTCTATGGCACCTTCCTCAATCGAGACACACGGTAGTCTCCCCTAGGAGATGCTCACGAGTGAGTGAAATTTTTCACTGTTATCGTTTCATACAGTAGGAATACACTAATTTATCAATATTGGGACACATCGATTCAGTGTACTTTTCTTTCGTATTCCTAACGTTTAAAGTGGACACATTTAGCATAAGCAAAAGTAATATCTTGGTTTTTTAGGAAGCAACTATGATTCAAGCTCATGACAGTTTAGAAAAAAAGTCTGTTTTAATAAGTGTCTTCTTGAATCGGAGGAAAGGAACAAAGCGACTCTATTACATACTTACAATTTTGCTTCTTACACTGTAGGTTACGGAAGCCAACTTTATTACAACGAGCTTGTATGTTGTATCATTGTAACCTACCAAGACGGATGTATTTTATGTCACAGTAAACCAAATATCTCTTGAATGATTTAACTGTAAATTTTTGCAGAAGGCTTGGAATTGATTAATGAAGTAACATCATAGTCATCTGCAATGTAATTCATATGATATTATTACTCTCGCTATTATATTACGCTACCTTCACCGTTTCAAAAGACTGACTTTGGTTAATGCCCTTTGGAATTTCAATTTTTGCCTTTTTATTATAGGAAGTTGCCTAGTACCTGGTGGATTAGTCCTTTGTTTTCTACACTTAGCATCTTTTCAATGTGTTTTATACCAAGTGCTCAATTCCTGTAGCTTTTTATCTTCCTTTAAACTTGTAAAAATAAAGCAGTTGCGCTAGTAAAGTGATTTTTTGGGAGAAAAATGACACGGAAGACTTTAAATTGAACGCGAAATCATCGATACTTCCAACTGAACTTTTGTCAGCTTTACACTTTCGTCCTGTTGTATCATCTGATTTTAACCTTTTTAGTACTTTCATTGTCAACGTATTATGGACCCAGACACACCTATAGTTGCTGTCCTATCATCACCGCTGGTTACAAAGACGCTTCGCTTTTTCCCAAAAATTCTGGAAGATGCAACTCATAGGCCGTCACTAAGGATTGAAGTTCATGGCCATAACAACTACTTAACAGGTATTAAGGATGTTTATCAATAAGTACAATAGTACCTTGTATATTACAATAAAGAACGTTCAACTTTCCTTGTCTTCCATTTGACACCATGAGTTGTCTATAAAGAATAAAATTAAACACTTTAAAGAGGAAATGTAAGACCAAGGAATGCAAGCATAGGAAAACTGGGTTTGGTAGGGCTTTAACTCCAGAGGAAATTTTGTAATTAAGCAGTTAAAAGTATTTTTACTAATTACAGTTATATTGCTTCTCTGCTCGAATCTAATGGACAATATTTTTCCAAAATTGGAATTCGGCCCTTATTCCCTCCTCAAAATGAGGTGATGACCCCGTTTACACAATACCGGAGGCAAGTCGGCATGAGCATACATTGGCATGAAACCGTGTTGGCATTGGCTAATTTGTGACTTTTTCTGAACCCGTTTGCGCGCGCGATACCGGAAAAATATCATGTTGCTTGGGTCACATGACTTTTATCGTGCGCTTGTTTTATTGACTCTTTTGCTATTTTATTGTGAGAGCGACAAGAAATTATGCTGTCACCATGCTGGTATGACCCGTTTACACGATGTCGTTACCATACTGGCAAGTCCCTATACTGGCATGGCTATCGACATAGTTTAAATCCGGATTCACCCCTCATACCGGCATGGTAGCGACATCGTGTGAATTGTTGGCCTAAATACAAAAGATATTATGCCGCTATCATTTCATACCGGCATGCTACCGACATCGTATAAACGAAGTCTAAGACAAACTGTGTCCAGAAAAAGCAAAGCTTTTGTGTGATTTCTTTGTAAGATATTAAGCCCAGCGCAATTGACATAGATTTGCAGTCAGGAGTACCGTATGGCTGATGATATTGTTCATTTTGCATCTATACTTCTCGCTGTCACATCAGGCCATTTTGAATACCTTCTTTACTCAACTTGTTACCTAGTCTCGAATAAATACCTGTCTTTATGAGATGCTAGGTAGAAAAGGTTAATTTACTAGATCTTCAACAGGGATCGCGGCGCATATTTTCATTTTGAGATCTTGAGAGGGGGGAGTGACGAAAATTTATGAGGGATGAGAAAATTTGCGCATCATAGGCCTTTCAAAGGCCTAAAACAGTTATTTTCTATATTTTGTAAACATAAACACTTGCTTAATTGCCTTACTTATACATATTAATGATGAAAACACTATCGCAATACACACCTTTGTAAGTCTCTTAGAATTATGAAGAAACTAAGAAATAACGTTCATAAGCAAAATGTATACAAACATCTCTAAATTTATAGGTCTTTCACGGTAAAGCAAAAAAAATTTGCTCTTTCGATCTGGGTGTTATGAACAAACTTATTTGCTACATCAACTAGCGATATTTTGTCAAAAATGGCTTCGTTATCAAAGAGGATAGATAAAGAATGAATCCTTTTTTCTCCCGGTCTTGATTGGAGCCACTTGATTAGAGCACTCAATTAATATGTTCACTGAAGGTAACCATACATCTTTGGGTTCGTAAATTGAAATACTTGCTCGTCTTAAACACACACTGGATGACATTTATAAATCAAGTATGAATTGTGGTAGTGTTTAAACAATTAAATAGGGTAGATGCATTCTTTTGAAAGTAGAAAGATCGTGAACTCAGAGAGGCCAAATTAAAATCCCGGAGGTCATTTCTACCTTTATTTATACCGCAGATTGTTTAAAAATGACACTCGTCATATTTACAGCTTAGATCTTGCACAATGGTGACAAAATAGAGTTATGGAGTTTTTAGTACGGTTTATAGATGACATGAGGCAGATTACGACATTTTAGCTTGGCCTTAGTTTATATTACTCCCTTAAGAACCTTAACATCAAATTGTCACTTTGCAAAACAGTGACATTTAAAAGTCTATTTGAGAAAGTTCGGGTGACCAAACTTAAGTGGTTTGATTGCTCAAGTGAACATTCAGAATCAGCTAAGTTTCCCAGAAATTTATTTTGCAGAGAGAAAAGTTTTAGTCCTCAACAAAGTTGTCAACAGCATGAACATGATTAAATATGAAAATTTCGTTTTCGTCATCATACAAATCGTATTAGCCGTGTGAATCATGCTCAGTAATGCTGCATTTGATTAATTATTCAAGTTGTAGAAGTATTTATATTAATAGAATACAATAATGAAGAAAAATAATTGTTTATTGAAAACAAGAATATGGGAAAACACAAGAATGCCTGGTACAAAAGCAAACAAACAAAAAGACAAAACAAAGAAGAAAAAATGACAAATACAATGAAGAAAAAAACCCCACAAAAATAACCTTAGGTTTAAAGAGGGATCGCTTTTCCAATCGAGATTGGAAGAGTCCCTCCACCATATTGGACAACGTTAATGAAACAGGGCACCTAGTGTCACTGGAAGACGGTGCTGGACAAAGCTCCCAATGATTTTGACTTACTTTTTCATGAAAGTTTAGTTATTTGACGTGACCACCCCTTTGTAACTTCCAATAGTCCTCTATCCTCTAGTTCTTTGTTGATCATATACCATTGGGCCTTTCTCTTTTGTTTTTCTATCTGTTTGTTTGTTTTTTGTTTGTTTGCTTTTGTACCCCGCATTCTTGTGTTTTCCCACATTCTTGCTTTCACTAAAAAATTGGCCTTTTCTTCATTATCGTATTCTATTAATGTAAATACTTCTACAACTTATTGTTACATCACATTCTTATGATGAAAAATGGAATGTCTTCGAGACTTTAAGGAACGATTATGGCCTTTTTGTTGGAGTGTTTTCCTCTTTATTTACAACATGTTTATCGACGCAACACTTGTACATCGTTTAGCTCACTTCATTTGTTTTAGCTGACAATCACTGGAGACTTGAATTCATCACTGGTGATAAAGCTACGTATGATGAGAGGGGAAATCTTCATTTTTTGCTTCCGCCAGACAGTAAGTGGGCATATTTTGACAAGGAAAGATGCATGGAAAAGGCCGACGCAGGTCCAGCTATGAGAACAGCACGAATTCACGACGACTGTCTGATGGATCCAGCGTCATGTTACAGCGGTTTATCAGCGTCCTTGTGGATGAGGAGTAAGTTTTTTCCATCCTATCAAATATGATACGATTTAATGCGTTCAAGTAAATATCTTACAAGATTTGATAAAAAACTAAGAAGACTTAAATATAGTGATGTGATGTGACGTGACATGACGTGATGTGATGTGATATGAGTTTATATTGTTAGCAATTTAGAATTTTAAAGTTGTGGCTTTACAGACAGTGATTCTAAATTTCAAATGCTCAGCTTTGTTGTTTAAGGAATGCAAATGAACTGCAAGCTTTTTTTGTCAACTTTTAGTCGCACATCCAAAAGACACCGGAAAGCCTCATAAGGTTGTCAAAATAAGTGCTTATTCGGCTTCAAATCAATGCGTGGCTACGAGCAATGGTGGAGAGGTTACGGTCGATGCAAGTAGTGTTATTGGAATACACTATGGAGAGATAGATTTACCTTCTGGGACAGTTCTCGAGCATGCAGATATCGTCATGAAAAAGACTACCACCGCAGCAAGTACACATGTCATGCTTATGAGCCTTGTTGGTAACAAAGACCAAAACTTTGTGAACGATTGTGTCTTTAAAAACATTGAGGTGCCAACATCAAATTCCATGGAAGTGACATTACCTGCAAGTGCTGATGCAGGAGGACAATTTGTATTTACGGAATTGATGCGCAAACTGCTAGAGGAAAGTTACTGGAAGGGAAACAAAAACCTAGTGGTTCTTTTCCATCCAAAAGGAGGAAATTCAGGGACAGCAACATATTCTTTTGGCATAGTGTTTGTAAGGTATTTTGTGCCCCGTAAGTATCTTTGAGTTGTTCAACTGAGTTTAGTTCAGTGTTTACGGACATCTTTTATCGGTTAAACATCAGTCCTGTGAATCAGAGGAGTACTATCGTCTAACCGTTCCCTTGTAAAGTGACAATTAAAGTTACGATTGTAAACACTGGAGCGTCGAGCTATAGTGACATTGGTCTTATTACGTTAGTGAACTAGCTCGGATGCAATCTTCAGAACGTTAGGAAGCAAGAAGAATCTACCTACCTTAAAAGCAGCACTATCTGTACGCAAGTATTAAGTATCTTAGAAACATAAGTTTGTAACGAAAGAGCTTGTTAGGTATGGGGTAACATTACAACCAAAATTCAGCTAATTCTTTTTTGTTAAAACGATGATTAGGGTGACCACCAATCGTAAAACACAATGGTAAAGACTACAACTTTTGCGAGTTTGCAAATCATTTGGTTGTTTTGTTGCTATTATTTATTGCCTGTTAGGCAATTAATGTCGGATATAACACGTGTTGAGCCGATAATGTATATGTTTTATTTTAAGCCTCATAACAACTTACCTTTAATGTTTTAGGTCAGGATGATAAAAAATATTCTACATTTAAAGAAATATCTATGACTTCTTCTTCTTCTTGACATGATATCAACTCAAGAACCCATTACTCTAACTTCATGGATATAAATCTAATGTTTACGTAGACTGATAATTTTAAAAGTTTACAGCTTCATTTGTTTACATAAAACATCTCAGTGAACATACTCTAAAGGTTATTTGTAAAAACTGTTGTATGCCTCGGATACGGAAATTTCGAATTCCTTTAGAAATCTTGCATGATATAGGCAGCTGATAGCTGTACTGAAGAAGATAACTAATGCTGAAAGATTGAATTAACAGAAAGATTTCAGGAATCAATGATATTTCTGTTCAAACACACTTAAATTGTGCATTGCAACTAAAATGCCAACAGATTGTTTTTAAACTGTGATCATTCAAAGGATCCTAATCTCCAGATTGCTATACTTTTAGGAGAATAGAATGGTTCTATTTGACAATATAACAACTAAATGACTGATATCAATAAATTTATATTTCTAGAACAGCCGGCGTTGTTTTGATCTCTTGGTAGTTATTTCGCCCTGCCAAAGGGGTCATATTTTTCCAGTTTTTGTCTATTTGATTTTTAGCAAAATAACTCTAGTAATAAATAAATAATTCAATAAATAAATAAGTAAATAAATAAATAAATAAATGCAAAATAAAGTTTAAATGCATTGTTCTGAAGCTTCTACAGTGTGTTGGTGTTTTGACAGGCTTGATGTGATTATTTTTCGATGGTAATTTGATTAAATCCTGTATTCTGCATCAATTTGTTTCAAAAAAGTACAGTTAATGAGGTTATCCTGATGTAGTACTATGGTTTAATTTAGTGCAGCCCATTTGAATTTTATGAAAAGCGGAAATCCCACTTACCCCCCTTTATTTTGGTGTAGGTTTTGCTCTCCGAGTACTTATATTTCTAGACCGATTTTGTTAATGGAGGTAAAACAGAGGGGGTATACGTTTATGGACAAAGGAACGTATCCTCTGATGTATGCGTACGTAGTCATGACGCATAACCTATTCAGTTTGTTATTTTCTACTGTAGCTTGTGTACCAAGTCAAGCTCTTATAGACAACACTGGATCAAATCTGAAGGCTAAAGCGGGCTCGCAACAATCTTCTGGTGAAGCTGACAAAATAATTTACTCCCAAAATGGGTGGTGTACTACTCAAACGAGCGAAAAAGTTGAACTTGAACTAACTCAAGAAGCTCTAATAAACATGATTGGCACAAGAGGAGGAGTTGGCAAGCAATTTAAATCCTTTACACTCAAATATGGTATTCAGAAGAGTAGCCTGGTAGATCTTGAAGGACAGGCAAGTATGGATACTTTTCTATGTTACGACATAGCATGGTTTATGGTGGGTTTTCAAAATTTTTTGTTATAGTCATTCTTTTCCATTACATCAGCATAATTTTCATTTGAAAATATCCATATCAATTTCCAGAGGATTTCATTTCAAAATGTTACCTTGAAATTAATTACTGGTTCATTTAAAGTGCTTTAAAGTCACGGCACTAATGAAAATTTAATAGCCCATAAATACTATTATTTAATGGCCTATTAATTATTGCTCACTGGTTACTTAATTACCAAACATTATGTTGGTGATGCAAGCCTTAAAACATTTCACATTTTCGTCAGCGTTCAGCCTTATGCAGATTACTAGAGAAACTGAAAGTTGATATTAATAATCCTTGCGGACGATGACCAAGACATCAGACCAGATTGCTGGGTGAGTGCGCATGTGTCTGATTAGACCAACCTGTGTACTGAAGGTCCCATGCAGGATGGGCATGTGAGTCCGCAACCAATGGACTAGTGTAATAATGCAATCTGCGCAATGTTCTTTTTTCTCTGGTCTGGCTCTGTCGACAAGGGATATGCCATTTAAACTTCTTTGCTACCTTTCCTTGTATTTCAATAGAGATGGACATGTAACATATTGAAATAGGTTTATATATACGTCTCGAATACGCACCTACTGTACAGGGTGTTCGGTAATTGCTCTTATTTGCAGCCCCTGTATCTTTCAAGAATCCTTTTTTTTCATTACAGCATCAAAACAAACTCCAGAAAATACGGTTGAAGCTCCTGGTGTATAGTGCTTTGTTTCTCCATTTTCTCTTTGTTTTGTTTTTCCATTTTGAATTTATGATTGGCTAGTTTCGATACATGTGTAGTATGAAAAATGTTGCCATATATATACTTTCCTTTCTGATGATTCATATTCTGAGTGTCAGACGGAAACAGCTTTTACGTATGTTTTTAGCTCAATGTCGCAAATTTTTAAGGCGATTTTCGAATAAGGAACCCTAAATAAGAATGAATTTGTCTCTTACCAATTTGCCACTGCTTTATCTTGGAGTTGCCGCAGTATTTTCTTTGAACATGCTTTTGCAAAGCTCAATGCCAAAGCCTGCTGTGTCACTACATGGTGGTCATGAATCAAGAGGTTCTGTCCACTGAATTTAACCTGGCCGAAGAACAGCTGATTTATAACTTTTTGTTTGTAGTAATCTGGGTTGGTGAGGCGTGTCCCATCTTTAGTTTTCAAGCTGGATCAAAATATCTACAACCGGAACCACGAGACATCAAACACTAGCCTTACTATGTTTACGTAGGTGAAGAACAACAGAATTATATTACTGAAAATTTAGCCTGGTTGTGCTAAAGTTGATAAGTATGTCATCAGTCGTCATCACAGAAGTAATATACCTCTTATTTTTAGAAATTTGAACGTGGATCATCACCGAGCGACGAAAATATTCACATTCTTTCAAGAGTTATTCAGGCAAAATATCTTGAACTGGAAGTGACTGGCCATGACAACGGATTGTGTTTTCAGATTCAGCTATACGGTTGTTGGAGTGAAAAGCCTAGTAAGTTGAAGATCTTTTATTTCAAGGAGACAAAAAATTCACATTCTTTGAATGATATCACAAACTAGCTGCCATGCCCGTGCAATAGCCTCGACAAAAAATGTTTCGATACAATGTTGTTCCGGTCTATGTTGTAAATTATTGTGTTCGGCTTGGGAGACAAAGAATTTTGAGTTTGTCCATTTGTCCCCATTTTTGCGACATATAATTGCCCTGTCAATATATGTGTATTAATTTTCCGTAGAGTTACATGAGTTGCACTTAGATTCATAAGCTGTCCTTTATACTCTCTGAGCAAGGACAATACCCCCTTCTTCTAAAGGGTAAGTTACCCTCTTTACAATATACTTCCAGGTTTGGGAAGCACTCTGTCCTAGGTGCTGTCTTGACCCTCCAGTGGACACTACCCCAGGTCAGTATGGTAGTTGATTGTGGCTTGGCAAGGTGCTGGGCAAACGGAGATGCATGTATAGCTGCCTAACTTCTACCAGATTAGGATTTACTCTGGGACAGTTAGCTTCTTGCCTCCCCCGGCCAGCCCCCAATGAGGGACATTACCCAAAGCACGCCATAGCACGAGCTGTCACTTCCTATGTTACTGTAAATTTTTGTTTTGGGACATAGGCTACCCCTTGAAAACAACTATACACCATTTCAAAATGGAAATTTGGGCAAATAATGAACAGTTTTGAATCCAATCATTTGTTATCTTCCTTATTTTTTGCCCTAATCGTAGCATTGGGTAGCTTATTTCTCGCTCTAACGGTGTATTGGGTTAGTAACTTTTCATTAGGAAAACATGAAGCTTGCCATTTACTAGCTCAACATCATAGCTACATCATGGTGCAAATTGTTTGTGATTATATGGATGGCAAAGGTACGAAAAGGTTAATCTTAAAGGGGTACCACGACTACAATCCTGCAGAGGTACTTTGCTCATTTGAAAAGAGGGTTTGTTTTGAGAGGTGTTATTTGGAGGGTAGGGAGAAAATGGACCAGGCCAGAGCTGGCAATAGTCTTTGTTTGCATGTTTGTTCCTGTATTATTTCATAAAAAAAGTTGAAACTTTGGCTGAGTCCCAAGCATCGTCTAAACTCAAAGTTTAAATTTAGAGGGTTTTCACCTGTTTATTTCTTGTACAAAGGCGTAAAGCTTACATGTACAATATGGATTTGCCATTGAGTTGTGAAAAAATTGAGGCAAAGTTGAATTTGAAGTTGTTTACCAAACGAAAGTATGTCAACAAGAGTTTTCTTTCTGTTATTTTTGCTGATTTCCCTTGGTCTATGGAGTTCAAAGTTTGACCACAGAGTAGCAGAAAGACTTAAAAATCAAAAATATAACATTTCTTCAATTTATACAACTGTACAAATCAGGAATAGATTAGCCACGCAAAAAGAAAAATATTTTTCTGTGGATTTACAACTCTAAAAAGCAGCATCTTGTTTTTACTTTGGTGAGCTCTTATTTGAACCTTTAAACTCATTGCAGGAGAACGCAATTGATATGATTAAGAAACTAGAATAGTTCCTGTACGCCATAACAACTGATTATTAATTTGAACATCAATGAAATGATGATAAAGACATCGTTATTGACCGATCAATTTTGTCTGCAAAGTAACTCCTTTTTTGTAATTGTTTTCAACCTTCTAAAGGGTAGTTAAAAGGTGAGAGGAGCTCAATAGAGCTTTTACAATATACTGTCTCTCAAGAAGCTGACCCCTCCAATACACTCCCACCAAAATGTCGTCTTTGCAAATAAGGTTCCAGAGTTTACGGTATCTTTCTAAAGATTTTCAATGTTATTAATATATCTAATATACTTCGAAATTTTTTGTCATAATAATGGTTGTCTCGGTAAACTGACTTTCGTTTTTGAAAAAACTACTATTGTAGCTCTTATATGTCTCTTGTTTTAACAAACGAGTCCTATGTGAATGTATTTTCTGCCTTAGCAATCATTACACGTAGATAGCTGAACTCATTCTTTTGATGGACTTGTCCCCTTCGTGTGCCATAACCAATGATGTGAATAAAAGATTTAAGTATTGACCATAAACAAAAGTAATGACAATTGGGAGGACCGAAAATGCCACTGTCATTAGTTGATGTCATCAATGCCTTTATGATAATACGAATGCCTATTTCCAGACATTGGTTGCAAAACGATAAAATTTAAACTTTCAAGCTAGTTTAGAGTACGGTACTTGCAAGAGAAACATATATTCAGAGTTCCAATCTTATGTTAATTCGTAACACAATCATCGTTTTTTGAGCAGATCGTAGTTTTACGTGGATTTGTTTTGAGCTGGAAATGGAAAGTTTTATCATTAGTGACAAAACCAACAGTTCTTGGACGCTCTTATTAACAAGAAGACTTGAATTTCTGAAACTTGTCGGAAGAGCAGGGACATGTTGAAAGACTTTGATGAAGGACTCGAACAATGCATTAATTGCAGAATGTTGAATATAAGCAAACTTTGTTTGGATTGCTGTCAATGGGCACTTCGTCCGTAGGTGTCCAGTTGTATTAACTCTTCTGTGCAAGCCATACTTGGAGTGGAAACTCTTGACAAAGATCTTAAAAACCGCACTAATCAGGACACCAAACCATGAATTGTGGCTTATTACTTGCCAATAGTTTGTTCTGGCCTATTTGTAGCTATTTCGTTATCCTATGTGATGAAATTCAGCTTCGGGTTGCTACCATGAAAGACAGTCAATCAGTGGATTGAAATTTTTATTTTCATGTCTACGAGATGGCAAAAACGAACACGTACTAGCGGGATTAGTTTATCGTCAAAGATTATAAACATCAGGAAGGTTGCTTCATCGTTATTTGCCACTTACATACTTACAGATATTTGGAGTAATATACTTATGTTTGGTTTAGCGAAATTGATGGAAGGGCCCCATCTGTTATATCAGAGATTATAGATGAAGGCAAAGCTTTATTGCCTTTGTAGAGTATGATATTTGACATTTGATATTGACGATGAGGTAGCATAACGACCATATCGCCATAAGCACCGGTTTGGATCGTATCGTAACTATCATGGCGGCAAGACAGGATATAAAATGTTTTCATGCAAAGACTTTATTATCGTTGTTTGTCGGACTTGTTGTTCTTACCAAGGACTTTATACAGTGTATAAATGTTCACAGCAAGTGAGTGGATGGGAATTTGTAGGACAAAACCATTGAGAGAAGAGATACAGATAGAATTCCAAATGCTAAGTAGACGTCTAAGCATCATTCAGTTGTAGGCCAAGAGCAAAAGCAAAAATTCTTTGACACTAAGGTATCCATACTACAGTTATGGCAACCAAACAGTTCAGTTGGTGAGGGATAGTGTGCTGCAGCAGAGATTGCTAGACGTAGGGGACATAGAAAGAAAGCCAGGGCCTGTGGGGCGACCTTTTAATGAATGTAAACGAGAAGTTGCACAAGGATTCAGTGAACTGAATTGTGTTGAATGCAGCAATCTATATCATATCAAGTGCAGTAAAATTACATCAAGGCAATTTGCACAGATGAACACAGAAGAAAAGTCACAATGATTATGTTCCATATACAAATGTAAGATAGAAGACTTGGAAGGAGTTGCTTTTGCTAACTGCAGCAATCTAGAAGACAGCCAAGATATAGCATCGGAGAGAGAGGAAGAGATCACAGTGAATACGTTAGTGAATTCATCAGTAGACTCAACCATTTCAACCTATGAGAATAACAGTTATAGCAAAGAACAAAGCAAGATTCAGGCAACCTGCTCTTATGCCACCTTAATATTAACAGTATACAAAATGAAACTAATGAGCTAAGAAAATTGATGAGGAGATTTCAGTGCCAAATAATAGCACTATCTGAAACTAAGACAGACTCAGCATACTCAAACAAGCAATTTCAAATGCAAGGTTACAAGATATTTAGGAATGGCAGAACGGCTAAGGGTGGTGGGGTTATGCTTTATATGGCAGAAGGGTTGAAACCAAAGATATTAAACTTGCCACGTAAAACGTATAAAAAGACAGATGCATTAGCAGCAACAATAGAGTTAGAAGGAGAGATGATAGTGGCTTTATGTGTCTACAGGTCACCTAAAACTGCTGGAAAGGATCAATATCTGAGGACAGATCAGAAACTAAATAAAACTGTCTCAAGGACTACATTGCAAAGCAAAATACTTATAATGACAAGAGATCTGAGTTTGAATAGGCTGCAGCCTGTCAGCAGAGAACGAAAAATTTTGATTGACTTAGAAGATATCCACAATTTCAACTGTCTGAAAACAGAACCAACAAGATGTACTGACTTTAGGTTTGGAGCAAAATGGTGGGTGACATCATAAATAAGCATTTTCCAATAACGAAAATGAGAGTCAGGTACAATTATGTCCCATACATGACATCAGAATGGAAAAAGGCAAAATGTTTTTAGGTAAATTTACAAAATAAAAGAAGTGCAGAAAGTTGGAGATTAAAGAAAAGTTACAGAAATGAGGCTACAAAGCAATGTCGAATGCAACTAAAGAGGACTGGAAGCCAAAGGCAGTGGAACTGAAGGACAAATCAAGGAAATTTTTTGAAGCTTTTAATCCATTCATAGCTAAGAAGAATGGAAAGGTGGAAGATCACACAATTAATCTGAGATAAGGTGAAAAGATAATTGATGATTAGAAGCAAGTAGCAGAAATTCTACTTCACCAACATAGGTAAAGTTGATGACATAACAACAGAAGGGTATGAAAATTTAGATAAACACCCAAGTGTGAAAGAAATACGTCAACAAGAATTTGAGCAGCAAGAAATCAGGAATGGCCTCCAAAATTTGGACACGAAGAAAGCAACATGATGTAATATAATATCCCCTTAACTTATGAAAAGTACTGCAAACCAACTTACACCCTCATTGACAACATTGTTTAACAACTATATTTGGAGCAAGGAGTAGCCTGCATTTAAACAAGAGGACAAATGAAATAAAAGAGAAACTACATACCAATCACTAGTCTCAACACAATAAACAAAGTGTTTGAACGAAGGCTTGGTGAACAGACAATGAACCACATGGAAAATAACTTAAGTATCTATCTAGCAGCATATAGAAAAATGAACATCACAGAAACAACCCTCCTTGGACTAATTGAAGAATTGAAGGCATCATTTGAAAAGCGTTGAGGTGTTAGTAGTTTTATCCACAGACTTGAGCATGGCTTTTGAGCCAATGTATCCTGATTTGCTTCTAGAAAAGCTAAAGCAGTATGGCTTTTCACCTGAAGTACTGTAATTGGTAAACTCCTACTTTGAAGAAAGACAAAATCGAGTTAAACTTGGAAAGCCAAGGAGTCAATGGAAAAGAACAGATAGAGGATGTCCGCAAGGTTCATCCTTTGGGCCATTGTTGTGGAACATCTTTCAGAATGATCTAGTTCATAAAATTACCTCTTGTAAAATCAGTACGTATGCAGATGACTGCCAGTTAAACCGTTCAGATATTTAAATCATGACATCAAAGCTCCAACACAGTTGTATCGTCAAAATCATTTACTAGCAAATAAAAAGAAATATCAGGCCATTGTCTTTTGTCCTCCAAAAGCAACAAATACCAAAATAACAGTAAAGGTAGATCACGAAGAGATTGTTCCAGCAAAACAGCTTAAGTTATTTGATGTAATAATAGATGAGCAGATGCATTTTAGTGATTACGTAAAAGAAATAAGTAGGAAAGCAAGTCAGAGATGCTCAGTAGATTTCATCACATCCACAAAATGACCATCTACAAGACATCATTCCTGCCTCATGGTACCTACTGCAGTACCGTTTGGCACTTTGCCAAACTACCTGATCTCAGAAAAATGGAGAATACCCAACAAAAAGCAATGAGGATAATCTATTGTGATAAATCAAGCAGCTATGAAAAGTTAATAAAGACAGAAAATCTACCTTCCTTGCATAACAGAAGAATCTAACATATTGCAATGCTGATGTACAAAGTCAAATGCGGATTAGTTCCTGAGTACATATCAAAGTTGTTTAAAAAGCCAGATCAACATTATGCACTTAGAAATTAATGACTTTGTTATTCCAAATTCACAACGATTGTGAACGGTAAACATTCTATTAGATATTTTGGACTTCCACTTTGGTCCAAATTAAGTACATGTGACAGGGAAAAACCTAGTTTAAATTCTTTCCTTGCACGTGTGAGAACGTTGGACCTTATGAGTGTGGTTACGGATAGCTGCAATGGACAGTGTAGGTATTGTAAAGAATAACTGGCTGTTGTTTAGAAATATGATACCATTGTAATTAATACATTTATTTTCTATATTTCTTTAGACACTAGATATGTCTTATTCTGTTTTATTCATTATTTCTTTTAAATTGTAAATAGGCTAAATAGTGTCCTCAATTAGTATCATTGATAAAGATCTATGACACTTAAATAAAATTATGACAATAATAATTTTTTTAAACGTCACTGTCATATTTTTGAATTCCTTTCAGAATACAAAAATATACTTTTTTCATATAATTACACATATAGTTCCACACTGTTTTCTCTTGGCAAATTTAGGGACAGTGGATTAATAATGGAAGTTTAAAAGTACAACATTAACTGCATTAGTTATAAAAAGGGTAAATGTTACAATAACAAAGAATACAAAACTTAACAATAAAAGTTCAATATATTGGATCGTTCCAGTCATTATTTCTTTGATTAAATATGTTGTGTGACGATCTGATAGCTACCTCTGGTGTTCCTTGGCTCAGCAGCGAGGACCCGGTCATCATCCTGCTACTGCTAGAATTAAATGGAACAAGGACGTAAATAAGGTTGTAATGGAATGTTTCTTTAGAAGTAAAACATTTGATGAAACAGGGAAACCTATTATAGAGGCTACCGGCAAAGAATGTTTAGAAATAGGGGCATGTTCAAATCAAAGGAACCACGTGTTTGTGATTAAGCAAGAGTAAGGAAAAATGGTTGGCTGTCCAAATTAGAGCCAGAGATGATCAGGAGAGAGATGAAGAGGTCTTAGACGATCTAGATATAACAAGTGAGGCGAATGCCGAAAAAAGATCAACTAATAATTGTGTAAACGAATTTGAAGAGCTGGAAGGTGATATGCATGCGATAAATAGTGTTGATGCTGTTGCGAG
This sequence comes from Chironex yamaguchii, assembly GCA_024741275.1. Classification (NCBI taxonomy): domain Eukaryota; kingdom Metazoa; phylum Cnidaria; class Cubozoa; order Chirodropida; family Chirodropidae; genus Chironex; species Chironex yamaguchii. The sequence continues at coordinate 29,069 of JANTCA010005942.1, forward strand.
TGCAGGTGACATGAGCCAAGATCAGGAGCGTTTAGTTAAGGAATTGAGGCAAATAATACTAGAGGGGAGGACTAGTGATGGAATCCTGTTCAAAAAAGTTGACAGGAAGTCCTTAAGTATTGATACTGAGAAAGTCAATTCAGCAATCTGCTTTGTAAGAACAAATAATATCACTGAAACAAACAACCTGATTAAAGCTGTAAGTATGTGGGTTGCTGAACGGATGGGATTAAAGAAATTTGAAATTAGAGAAAGAAAAGAACCAAGGTGGAAACGACAGATTGAAAATGATATTAGGAGACTAAGACATGATGTTAATGTTTTAAGTAGCGAATTGAAGGGAGAGTTAGCAAATAAGAAAAGATTGAAAAATGTCACGACCCTGTAAAAAAAGTGACGCGTTTATGGAATATGAGAAAGGTTCAAGTCATACTGGTAGTCATACGTGCACTAGGAAGTGTCACAAAAGAGTCTAACAAGTGGATAAAAAATCTTCATGCTACACAGCTGAAATACAGAAAACTGCCTTGTTAGTACGGCTTGATTTCTAAGAAGGGTCTTAGACTTGTAAATAAGGATGAAATGCTCCTGTTAGACCTTGGCTGTTAGTTATGACCCGTCTAGCAAGAGTAAAACGGTCAGCCAGACCATGACCACAAAGGGAAAGGAATAATGACAATAATAATAATGATAATAATGATAATGATAATAATAATAATAATAATAATAATAATAATAATGATGATAGTAATGATG
>JANTCA010005953.1:0-21425 GCA_024741275.1 Chironex yamaguchii
CGGCATTGTTCGAGGAGAATAATGCCAAATGATTACTGTGGACAGAGCAGTCATGTACACGTGGTTGCAAATTTGTCCACACCAATTATACCAGATGCACAACTTTTGTCCACCCAGCTGTCGATTACTGGCACTGACATCTGCCAGTTTGAAAAAGATACCATCCTTCAAACTGGGATTGATGTACTCGAATTTGATACACACTCAGAGGATCTCATAGATGACATCACCATTTTAGAAAAAGCCATGTCCGATCTGATTCCAATCTACAGAATACTAGCAGAAAAGTATTGGAAGCAATACAATCAAAAGAGAACAAAACGTGGCTTTACTTTTATAGACGCCTTTCCATTAGGTAAGTTTATGACATTATCTCCTTAGTTGGTCTGTACAAACATGCAATAAACTTCAAATTAACATGCAGTAAGTTGGTAGAGCTTGTCTTGCGTCGTGGACAATATAGAAATATTGTCAGAAAATCAAATCGTATGTTATGAATTACTTGTTAATTGCACCGTGTATCCATGTTCAGTGTACAGAGCATTTCTACAATGGCAAAAAAATTGTGTGAATGAGTGTTTTGCAGAGAATATGGTGAGGGTATTTACTTCTTATTCAATAAATTATATCGGTAGCAGTCACCTGCATGTCCAGGTTGAATAAATTTTTTTTTGGCGAGGGGGAAGGGGGAGAACAAGAAATCGTTGGAATTTGCAAGCCTCACCCTATATAAACCTTTGGTGCCCTCACTTTGCTTTGCCTTAAAATGCAACTCCCGATGCAAAGATTGCTATCTAAGATAAAAAAAAGTGATTTCTTCGTGACAATTGCTCTACAAAACACAGCGCTAAATTAATCCTGAGGACCATCTTCTGTCGAAAGTGGGTGGACAACTGCCCCCACTTGCCTCTCCGTGGCCATGCCACTGGTAGCAGATTCTTTCAACAAATTTATCTGTATTGCTTCAGTATGGTCTTCATCATAGAACAGTAAACAAAATATATCAATCAATATCAATAAAATATATCCTTTAAATTTATGTTTACCTAGTGATGTTATTCAAATAGCATGAAAATTAGCTTAGAAATCATCCAGAGTCTCATCATCATCATGTCAACTGTTCACGCCACTGCTGGCCGGTAGCCTTCACAATCTCCTCCACGCATTCCGATCTTGTAACAATAATTAAATCACTAATGAATTATTACAATAAGAACTAGTATGTAAGGGGCGAAGTATATGAAATATTTTCCCGTGAAATTAATACACAAATGATAAGTATCTTTCAGTATATTCACATTTCATTCTCTACTTCAAGTACAATTGTATAGATTTATCTCCTTCGTCCTTTCAGGTGTCAATAGCGATGATGGCATTGATCACAGAAATCTATCAAAAATAAAAGCAGGCGATCACGAAGCGTTTCGACTGTTTACTGATTTTTATCAGAAGGTGCTTCTAGACATGAAAGCCAATTTTCAAGGAGGGACTCAAGTTTTTAGACCAAGCAGTTTGCCGATGACTGTAGCAAATGTATCACTTGATATGTAAGTATGTCAATAAATTCCTATTTCTGAAACAATGAATTCGCACAAAGAATTTAATGCGGAAATATATAACATATGCACTCTAGATTGCATTTGTTAGTAAAAATAACATTTCGATATGTAAGTACCTCAATCAGATTAGGCTCTCTTATCAGATACAGTTTATTCTTTGGAATCCCAAAGAGTCTTTGAAAAGAGCTGCACTCTATGTTGCACCTGATCATTGTAAAGAAAACAATGCATATGGACTTCGAGCGCCACTCAATAACTTAGACTTCCAAATTAAATATTTATTGTTTATTATTTACATTCAAATATCAAATAAAGCATTGTTTTTCCTCATGGTTGTAAAGGGGATAAACATGTGTGCTTTTCTTTCTTATAGATTGGATGTCAACTATATTCGACGTGTCAAAACATCCTTTTTCCGATCATTAAATGATTTTCCGTTTGCAATCTGTGCAACATCAACGGACAGACAGCGCGTGACAGATTTAATGAAATCATGTGCAGAATCAATCAAAGGTAATTATTGCATTTTGTTTTGACAAAGCTACAATATGGAGGACATGACACCAATAACTTTGTTTTGAAGTTACTAATGTATGTGGATGTGGCTGTAAATGATTCTCTTTCTAACTACACAGCTCACTACATCAGTGTTGACACCGAAAAGGACCAAGAAAAGGAAGCGCTTAAACTACTTGGTATGAATTCTGAGGATGGAGCATATTATCCTGACTGGCCACATGGACGTGCTGTCATAAGTAAAAAGTTGACTGAGGAAAGATTATTTGTTAAGATAAATTTCCTTGACCACCTTCAAATCATCAATTCCACCAGAGACGGAAATGTCAAAGTAAGTGTTAATACCAAACATGGGGAGTGATTTAGTCAAATCAAATCACAAAAGACTGTACACATTATTTTCTGCCAGATATGCAGCTAATTGTAATGAGTTCTTAAGAGAGAACATTGCTGGGCTGCTTTGGCATATTACTTTCTTTGAACTAGATGTTTTTCTATTTAATAAAGGCTGCTTAGCAATGGTGAGTAAGACAGAGTTACAAGTGAACTTTAAGGCTTGAAAGCAAACATATAAACCAATATCTGTAGTTTGCCTTTGAATTAGCTAGGTTAATTTGCAAATTACATATTGTTTATCTCCAACACAAGACCGGGTTGACAAATGACCTCTCATTCCATTTTATCTTAGAAATTTAGCTTTGTGTTACCTCAACTCCGATCGATCAACAATCCACTTCTCTTTTGTTAAGTGCAACAACTGAAGATATTGTGAGATACGTTTACTTCTGATAGACATTTTGCCCTTTAGACTAACGTATGTAAAACGCCAGTTAAGACTTATGACTTAAACAAATAGGTATTCATGACAATTTTCTGTCGAAATATTCATCATGCATCAAAAGACGTAGTGCTTGTTGGATCTGCACATTATTTACAATGTCATTTAATCCCGGGTTCAAGTAAAAAAAGTTTTCTTTTAATTGAATATAGAAATGCCTTTTGGATGCCATGGCTATGGTTCAGAATATAGAAGATGCCTTAAAGACACTTGGTCATACCTATTCATTTAATGATACATTTGGATACCTGAACTCTCAAGTGTCTAATGTTGGCTTGGGATTTAAGTTTATCGTACAAGTCAAGCTTCACGAGCTATGGAAGGTATGTTATTATCAAATCTTGTTAAATTAAGCGTATTTATCAAGTTGAATAAAAGTTGCAACGGAAGGAAAAATTTTAAAGTAAATGTGCATAGCATAGCACATAGTGCTGTAACATAATTAGTATGCTTTACTCGCCTATCTTTGTTGGAATAGTTGGTGTTTTAAGCACTTTAAGTGTTTTATGTTGCATTTTGGTGTTTTTGGTCGTTTTTCAGCACATTTTGCAGTTTTTGCTGTTTTAAGCACTTTTACGTGTTTTATATTGCATTTTGATATCTTTGGTCGTTTTGTGGCACATTTTGCAGTTTTGCATATTGCACCTATAATGAGTTGTTCTTTAATATTTCTTCATTTCAGTATCGTTTGCTGCAAGACATCTTGGAATGCTTGAAAATGCGATTTGATTATCGAGGTAGGCTGCAATTTGTTATTTACAACATCCAATTGCATGGATAGGTATTGGACTAAATATACTACACACGATTCCATTGTTTCTTCCGAGGAATAAAGAAGCTCTACTTGTCAATAATCTTCTGTTTTCTTTTCTACAATTCTCATCGAGGAGTAAGAATATGAAAGTGCTTTCTATTGTTGATCTTTTCAAAGATATAGATGGTATTTTTTGCTGATGTATTGAGGAATTTCTGTTAGTTCTTTCCTCTCTTTCCTTAGTTGTCGTCAATTTTCATTGTTTGCAAACACTCAACGTCCAACTAAGCGTTGTTTTGAAGCTGTGCATCATTTGGGTAAACTACCTGCGTACATTTTTCTTTAGAACAGGCATACCTTTGTTAGTAACGAATTCGACAAATTGACACAGCATCAATTTAAGTGCTTTGATATGGAATAAAATACGTTGAGTGTAGACTAAAGAAATCTTACGAAACAGATTGGTCAAAATGAAAGATTAGCTTGTTAGTTGCAAATTTTATTAGTCTTTCTCTAGAACAAAAATAACTTTTATATATTTTGAAAATCGTAGAAATCTTTTTCTGTAACTATTGTTTGTATTATTTGCTTTTTGCATGACGTCTTAGATTATCTTGACGTTGATTGTCTTTTATCAATAACTTATTGTTTTCAGCAAAATTTTCAACGAGAAACATACGACAAATTGAAATTCAGGACAGCATAAAATTTGGCATGGATGAGGTGAGTACATTGTTAAGATCATACAAGCAGTTCTATCTACCATCTATTTTAATTAAGTACGGCTTTCAGTGATGGCAAAAGACAGATGAGTTAAAATATTATGTAGCTATGTAGACTGAAACACTCTTAAAGCTTTCTTATGTAATTGTGTCAACTTCTATCTCTTTCACAGTTTGAAATAACATCACGCACATGCCTTGTTGTCAACACTTTAATTAGCATTGATAAGTGCTTGGCTGATGGTACTGACTTTCATCATCATATTCCTGTGCAATTACGTGATTGTGCAAACATCACATGCCCTTTCCTCAAAACCAAGGAAGAAGCTTCGGCTCTTGCTGGCAAAGACTGTATATGCCGAGATGCCAGCATCCTTCACAAAATGAATGAAGGGAAAACAAAGAAGAAATCAAAGAATAAAGCATCTTCCAACGAGGAAGAAGAAACATTAAAGGACATAGAAACATCGTCGGCTGCTATTGCATCCTATGACAAAGACCCTCCTCAATCGCACTTACACATAACACGATGTATGGCATCAAATGCACACCCAACAGATACTTCGACCATTGAAGAGAGCATTATCGCAATGGCAAACATCTCAGATATTGGTAGAGGGAGTCAATGTACTGCAGAGAGTGGGCAACAGAAGAGAAAGAGACGACGCGAGAGGAAAGGAAGAGGAGGTGGACGCAAAAGCGAGAGAAGATTAGATGATTAGATGTTTCTAAAAGTAATTTGTTGAAATATATTGTAATATTGATATGGACGCCCTGTTTGGCGCAGATTTTAACAGAACTCAATGTTTACAGTAATTTATAAAAATGAAATTTTGAAATAGCTAGCAATTGCTATGCTATATTTGGCTGCGATTATACCTCGCCTATTTAAATAAACAAAACAGAAAAGCATGACGACATGTTGTTTTTCATTTATCTCTCGCAAGATTAACTCTCTCGATAATAAATTCCAAAAAATTCCCGGTGTTGCATCGCACAAAGAAAAAAATACTGCCAACGCTGATGTCCCACTAAATATTTTGTAGAAAAGTCTTAATATAAGCGGGTTTACTAAAACTAGCTGTAGGCCTACAGGTGATAAAACATCGTTTTTCAGTTCGTTTATATGGTTGCTGTAGGGGCTCTTTCCAGTTACTTCAGCTACTACTACCAATCTAAACAAAAATGAAGTAATGAGCATAGGATATTTGAATATACATGTGATATTAAAATTGGCATCGAAATAACTCTATGGTAGGCTACGTAACAGATAATGCTCTATTTGCATACGCTACATCGATAGCCTAAATACATTTGGAGTGGCGATTTTGCTACATTAACTGACATAATGTTAACACATTGAAAAAGTATTAAGAGAACCAGTTCAGGGTACTCAGCCAAAGGCTTGAACAAGTTCTTCGACTAGATTTTCGATGCATTATAGAAATGCATAGCTGTTTGGTAGCCCTGTTACTTGAGCACTGGCAACAATGTATGTGTGCATCATGACCATAAGCGACAAATCGAGGGAAAAGAATGGGAGTTACTGATTGTTTTGTAGCATATTTAGCCAGCAATAAGCGTGAACCTCAGGCTGGACTAACCAAATTCTCATTTGTCATTGGTATTTCCTTTCATGTTTCTGTATGGTACGAATGGAGCATACTTTCATGTATCTATGCTCACACACTGTCAAGTCCAAAAACTTTAGGAAAGGGTTGCAATAAGTGTCTTGGATAGGACTGCCGAAATTGATTTTGGTTTAAAGACAACTCTTGCTTGCACACAAAGTATGCTCGGTGGTTTCCATACAGCATAGTACACCTTTTATCCAACTTCCCAGTCCGCCTTTGGGATTGCTTTGTAATTTCTTTTGTTATCCAGAGGACATTAAGGCGATATTTTCTGCCGTTGAGACGTACATGATACCTGGCGATGATTATAATGTCATTCCTACAACCGATCCGTCAACGGCTGCTTCTCAAAGCTCTTTGCGTCACCCATGGCACTTTCATTAAGCATTGAAATTTAGCGCCTAATTACAAATTATAATTTTCAAAGTCTAATGAGTCATTTCTGGAAGAAATTATGAGTAACGATAATGATGACCACTGTAGCAACAGATCCCTGGCAATTATTAACAATGGTAAGACTGAAGATAGTGACAGAAAGTTAATCTATAACGATGAAGCAAATTCACCTGTCAGAGCAGAAGGGACCTACAAAGCTTTACGAAAAGTACGTGCATTATTGAATTCAAGACTTGGCAAAATCCATTTTACAGAGAAGAAAACCCCCCGAAATAAGCAAGAAGAAATAAAGGTAATAATACAACTGCTGCGTTTGGTAAATTCATTACTGAAAGTCAGGATAAAATATATTTAACAAATAGAAGTCTTGTACCGATGTTTGGTAAGCTCCCTGCTTACATCTTCTCTGAATCCATTGCTCCACCCTTCCTGAAATCTGCATCCTACGAAATCTCTCCCCTTTCACATCACTCATTTATCCGTAATTCTCAGGAAACCAGTCCGTTTGTGAGAATAAGAATTGCGTTTTGGTGCTCCAGTGATATACTAGGTTTCTGAAGGCGGTCAGCATATTGGTGACATTTTTTCCATAGCTCCTGGCCTTATTGCTGCCAAGAAAGTTCGTGATGGCCAGAGCAAAGGCCTTCCATGTTACCAGTTCCACTTCGTTGATTGAGTATTCAAACTAAGAACCTCTGGCGAGCTTACCGACTTGAGCACCAAGACACCACCATTCAATTTATCGCTGGTCAATCTTGTAAAAGCATTGCAAAGGAAGTGAAGCAGCCACGATCCTTAGTGATAGCTCAGGTCAATTGTTTATTAAAGCCTAGCTTGACATGCAGCAGTAGAGAGCGTATCTTGTCTCTGTCTGGATGAGAGTCATCTGGTTGCTAACAGCTCGGTAGAGGGCTATGACAATCTGAGACTGCGAAATAGATCATTTAGTTCCTTTTGGGACAAGGACCTTGAGCATCTTCACTACCTTCGTTGTTATCTTCTGTAACACTGGAGAATATAAAAGATCTTCAGAATTCGTTTATTGCAAAAAAAAAAAATATAAAAAACGTTAAAAAAGAAGTATGTAGATTAGTTCAGAAAGTTGACCGATTGAGCAGTACAAATGTTATATTTGCACTCAGACTCAAAGGGATGCCTGACCGTGTTCTAAACTTCATTCGGAGATTTGTTTTCTAAGTTAATATTACCAATACGAACAAAGTAAAAGTTTCCTGAGGTCAATTACAGCGTCAGTGATCATTCAGTATCGTTAAGGCAGGCATCCCTTTTAACCTTGATTAACTAATTGGAAACATGCATCTCTGATAGTCTCTTGCTATTGTTAAAAGTCAATTCTCAGTCAGTGGAATTTTCCACTAACTGGGAAAGCATCTTTCGACTGAATTTTTGCTCCATAATACATTAATTTCTAAATGGAAGTATCGATGGCATCAACCAATACGTCGCAGGTCTGTACACGAGAGATGTACGAATAAGGTATAAGGTTGCAAATGGTCACAAGCTGCAAATCTTGCCATTCTACTTACCGCCCAATATTAATGGATATGATATGATAAGGAGAAATTCAAGTCCACTTAAAGTGCAGAATATTTTATCTTTAAATTCTTACGGAAAAAGGTTCTGATACTAAATCAGAAGAAAATGATAGATGATTGGGAGAACTAATTCAATCTGACATTAATCTTTGCAAATTTTATCTCAAAGCATCAAAAATTAGAATCGGAGGTTGGTGGAGTTTTTTAACTGTGCCGTCCTTTCCAAAAAACCTTTACCAGAAGATCGAAGACAATCAACAGTCTCAACAAAATTGATTGTTTTTGACGGAATTCTGTAGTCTCCTACATCTGTATTAGATCAAATCGTTTAGTGTTTTATTTTTTAATAATTGTAGCCGTAATGTAGAAGGGAAACCCGCTATGTTTCCCTCTACAAGTCTTGCAGCCGTTCTTTATACTTGATAGTCAAATCACTCCATTTCCTGCTGGGTAATTATCTTATTGAAAACCTGGTGATTAATAAAAAGTTGCTTATTATGCATAGTCCTTGTGAGACCAAATCCAATTACCTGATATGCAGCTTACATCAAACATTAGTCTTGTAGACTTAATCTCATTCAGTTGTCCCAGCAATAAGAAATACAAAGATTTGGAAGAGACTTTGAGAGTGTAGCTAACAACTGCACCGTACTGCATAGATTTGTACAAACGTTGCTGGTAACTTGAGACAATGGAATGTTCCCTATCACCTGCATGAGCACCTAATGACTTCTAGGACTGAACAATGATTACTTGCAGAAACGTGAGGGTGTTAGAAACCACATGTATGCATACTAGTAAAAGAAAACAAAAACAAGGTCATATGACACCTTCTCTGAGAACATCTTAATCCTTGCTGCCATGGAGTTCCGCGTGTTTAAAATAAATATCTGTAACACCATGCTTCTAGTAGCCTGACGATAGGAGAAAAAGGTCGCGAAACGTAGCCCATAAAACACTCCCGACTGAAAAACATGATGAAGTGAATGACAATTTAATGCCATCCCAAGCAACAAATTAGAGGGCTTCGAGAGTCCAAGGGTAGTGTAATAGAATACTTAAAGGTGGCGTCATCAAATTCAAAATGATTCATGCAACTTTTTGTTTACAAAACAACTTTAACTTTGAGATAAAACCAAATGTTATATTTTTATGGGCTTATCTCAATGGCCTATCCATAATCGTAAGGTAAATTTTCCTCTTCTGTTGCTGCGACTGATAAGTGACTTAAAGTTAGAGAGCAAACGAAACTCACCAATTAGACTAAAAATACAAAGAAAAAATTGGAAGAAAACAAAGAATAGACGCTAAGCCCTCGATGATTGCTTCATTTGGATCCCCATAGAAGAAGAAAACTAATTTGGTTTAAACAAATTTTATAAATCTTGCCTTACTTATTGTAAATCTTTACATTAACACCACTTTGACCAAAATGAAACTTATCCATTGGCTCAGTAATCGCTCTATAAAGTACAAAGATCTCACCCTGAAAGACTTTGAGAGGCTAGCTTGTCACAGGTAGTGACTTAGGATCTTAACTTGACTTGTGATTATTTTGAGAAAACAGTGGCAATAATAATTATGAGCTCAGATGAGATGTTGATTAGTGTTTGTTAAGCGCTACAAATATCTGACATTTGATGAAAATAATACCAGTCCTTATCATGACCCCTCTGATCTCTATCAGTTCTGCCATGTAATCTTTGGCAAATGTACAAAAGACGACAGTTTTACCTATTTTATATTGTTGATGACTTATTATTTTCGTATCTTTGCTTCAGCTTGGCATCTTACTCTTTTCATCCTTTTTCATTGTCTTATTTTTCCTGTGTTTCCTTTCTTTTACTGCTGTTTTATTGTCACTAGTTATGTCCACTAAATCCCAACCCTCTTTAAGATTGTAATTTTTGAACTTTAATAAAAAAATAATAATAGTGCATTATTTATACACATTAGCTGCTTTCAATATAAGCCTTGTTACCCCCAAAAAAGAAACAAAGTTTAAAGAAATGAAAATGTATAGAAACCTAAAAAGTCTTCAGTCCATAAGACATACAAAGGTTTACGATTAAGATATTCAGTCCATAAAATAAAGTCAAAATGTAAGATTTTGTCTTCAGTATTCATATCCAAATTGATTTTCGATAGCCGATTATAGAAATACTGATGTAAATCTCAGAACAACGAACATTTTAGTCTGGGTTCATGCATTGGACTAGTAAAATGGGCCTCCTTCAACGGTCGCTTTAATCCTCATACCTGTTTTCAAAAGAAGCTTGCAATTTTCAATTACTTTTAACTTAAATTGTCAATAATGCTGGCCATACTACAGAACTTAGTGTGCTAATATCCTTTTATATTTAACCGTGGATTAAGTAGACATGTAGCTAACCGACTGATTCCGTATCAACACGGCCAGACTCAATGCATTTCTTTTGAAAAGACGACTCAACACACAGAAGATTGTCATGTTGGGTCTCTCAAATACAAGACCATCTTGGCGACTTCTATATGGAATTCATGTAAACGGTGATAAATGGCTGCCTGGTAGGCCTCAAAACATAAGCCGCTTGTAAAGCATATGCACCAATAGACAGCCACCCTGATAAACGATCGGGGTTAAATAACTTATAGTTTTCCAACCTTTCCTATTGAGCTGTTCAGCTCATTAAGAAAGGCGTCAGATTTGCAGTCATCAGACCGGGTTCGATACTTTAATTTCTGTTCTATCAGAGTTAGCTAAGTAAACTTACTAATCTTCGGGAAAACTAGGCTAACCATTATGTTATTATTTCACCTTGTCACTGACAGATTGAAGAAGCAGACATAGCTAGGCAGACGCTGAGATTCTTTGGTGGTAAATGAGAGCAAAGAGAAGTAAGTACTCAGCAAAGTTTTAAGACTTTTAGGTAGACATTGGTGCAGACGTGTAGATGATCACCGTGAATCGAAACGTGGCTTGGGAATCTTGTGTGATAAAAAGAAGCAAGGTGTGCTAGACCAGTATTGGTCTTCTCAAAGGCGGTGTCACAAACTCATTATGAAGTAAAGATGAATATAAACGGATGTCAAATTGTTAGTTGTTACGCATTTTCTGTTGTTAGCGACCTCTAACCGCCCTCTTACTCTCATCAGGCATTGGATCTGTTTGCTGTCCATGACCCTGAACTGGTTAAGAGTAAATGTTTTCAAAACAACGTACCTTATTTTAGAGAAATCAGCAATACTTCTCGTCCCGTTTACTTTCCTTTTTCACACGTGACTTTCATCTGGCCATTTGACTCTTTATAGAGGAAACTAAACCGCTTTCTAACTTCGAATTGCGCAAGAGAGGTTTGTAAAAGCGTAAAGCCTGAAGACATGAAAAGGCATTTTATCTAATAGCGGTTCAAATAAATGCAGTACGTCCGTAATATTGACATAGCTGTCCTGAAAGGCCACGGAAAAGACTGATGATTCGTGCAAAAAGAGCAATACTGGAGGATCAAGTATGCTTAAGGAACGACTGGGCTAAATGTGAGAAAAATACCAAAATTACACAGATTATTAAAAAATTAAGGAGCACATGAACAGCTTTACTTTTGTCGATGTTGGGAGAGTAGACTGATGTGCGGGCGACGTTCTTCATCCACTACATACTAAAGTGTCCCAGGTGTAGGAGTTCCAAAACTCCACGTCGCATACTGGCAGGGGTAACGACTCTTGATCCAAGGACAAGGCACTCATTGCTGAGGGACAAAAATTCAGTGACTTTTCGGAAGCGCTGCATTTCGGAGCCTTCATCGCTTTTCTTGGGTGGCCAACCTTCACGAGTGAATCCCATCACTGTAGAAATGACTGAGTCTCTGGCGGATTCTCGAGCCAACGAATCATGATCGGCGGGCATCACTTTTTGTCGATTTCCCTTATTGCATATTCTAGTACGGTGTCATCTTCACTTTCCTCCCCGTCGAAGTGAACATCATCCCCAGATGGAAGGCGGCTGAGGGCATCGCCATTGGCGTGATCTTTGGTATGCCGGTATTTGATGTGGTAATCGAATTGACCCAGGAGTAGAGCCCACCGGGCAAAGCGGTTGTGGGCAAGGAGGGGAATGTCTTTGCCAGGACCAAACAGAGCGGTCGATGATCGGTAACCAGAATAAACTTCCTTCCATAGAGGTATTGGTAAAATTTCTTCGTATTGGTTATTCATGAAATCGGTGATTTCATCCATCGTCAGATTATTGATGCTTTTTGGTGGGATCTGTTGACGGGCCAGGTTTCCCAGAAGACAGTAAACATCCTTTGACTGGTTGGTCAGGAAAATTTGGGCCAGCTTGCTGTCCCACACAGAATGTGCCCCGGCAAAGGTACGGAAGCGGTCCAGGTAGTCGGGCCAGAGTTAAGAAGTGGAATCAAGTGGCTCGAAATCCGGGATATTTGGAATCTGGGATGGTATGGCTGCGGCTACATGGGTACCAATGATGTATCATCTTTAGCATGGTCTCCATTTGTTGCCTGTGCTGGCGTTCCATGGCTTCCAATTGGGCTTGCTGTTGTTGCCTCTGAACTTCCATCTCTGCCTTCTGTTGGGCCATATGCTGCTGCAAGAGCTCGATGAGCTTAGCAGTCTCTGACATCGTAAAAGTTGCTGATCTTCACCAATCCGGTAGACGTGGGTCGTCTTCGACTTGAGTCTTTGTAGTAGTGTTACTGAAGAATCCTGTCAACTGCGCCAGAAAATCCCTGTTGTATCTTGGACGATAGTGAAAGAATAACAAACACAGGATTTTGTAATTAACGTTTTTTTAGAACTAAGTAATACATATACAACAAGCAAGACAAGAATATGTGGAAAACGTCGCTTTATATAGGTTTTGAAATTCGCCTAGAAAATTCGGGAAATAGGGCCATGGAACCTTCTAGAAAGTTCTTTACATGTACAAGATACACCGCACGAAGCGCAGAAGTACACGTTTACTTATTTAATGACAGGCAATGTCAACACATTCCAGAATACACAGAAAGTTGGCAGTTCGCCGTCTACTGAAAGATCTGGAAAGTTCCGGTTACAAGTGTTCACTACGACAGTCTCAGTGATTACCAAAATTACACAAATTATAAAAAATTAAGGAGCATTTGAACAGATTTACTTTTGTCTCATTGATTACCACAATTACACAGATTATTAAAACATTAAGGAGCACATGAACAAACGTTTTTGACTCCATTGATCATCTCAAGGCGTTTGACTGTGTCAATCAGGACACGCTTTGAATAAGATGTAGCAAATGGGTATATCAAAACACATGGTTATCCTTGTCAGGAACTTGTATTCGGGAGCAGTAAGCGGGTGCCAGGACCGAATTTGAAGGTGGTTTAGTTTGATTTAGATTGGTTTAGTTTTGAGAGGTACAGTCGATAGCGTATAATAATATCAAGAGTGACGACACTTAGGCAAATATTGGAGGAGAGGAGTAAAAAATTTCAAGGTTGCCAAACAGAAGTTATCTTTTAGCCCCAAGAGAGTCAAAACCAGATTCTTAGAAAAGTTTCAAATTATATGGAAGGAAAGTGCCCACAACTGTATAAAATTGTAAAAAGTCGATGCAATTGATGCGACTGATGCTTCAAAGAAGCTGTACTTGGATTACCAGACCACGCATCCCTTAATTTCAAAATTCAGCGATTGTGGCGATATAGGATCATTGCAATTTGAATGTGAACGGGCTTCAAACTTGGTTACAGTTGGTAAGGATATAAATTTATACTTGTTTGCCTATTTGCATAAACTGATCCAAATTCCAAACACCCTTCCCGTTGCTTGCTGAGCTTTCGAGCAATGAATTGTATCTTAAGTCGGACTTGCAACAGCTTAAATTGTCAATGGCAAATGCTTTCATGGTGCTTTCATCGCACAAAAACATTTTAGTATCTTCAAATTTAGATAGTGCACGTAACCATTGAATTCACCAATAGCATAGTACTTCTTAGTTAAACACGATGCATCCTTGAAGTTTTGATAAGAAATTAGCTCTTAAAAGGGTAGTACCCAGGGTTGCCAGATCCCTTTGGTCAGCGGAGGCCAGATTCATTTACGCAGGAGGCCAAATTACAACCTCGTGTAGCCAAAGTGAAAGTTGAATGAGCTATGAATTGATTGCGTGAAGTTAAATTTTATCAAGAATGCTAAGCCGCCTTCCTCGAAAAAAGAAGCCGAGAGATTCTGCGGATTTACAAATTATTTATCCCGATATATCCCACAACTACCTGAACATTTTAAATTAACCTTCGTCGCAAAAAGTGCCAAGGATAAATTTGTATGGACAGTGCACTAAGTCTTTTGAAGGTGTCAAAGCTGCGGCTGAAAAGGCCATCAATCTCAAATTTCCGGACTTTTCGAAAAAATTCTTCCTGTACATCGACGCAAGCGACGTTGCCATGGGTGCTTGCCTTTCTCAAGATTTTGGCCCACTTGGATTTTATAGTCGTGCTTTTAAACCTACTGAAAAAATCTATTCTGCAACAGATAGAGAATTTTGCGCTCTGATGAAGGCTATCAAGCATTTTAAGCATATTATTCACAGTTACAAAACCACCGTGTATACCGACCACAATGCCCTGATTTCCATGGTAAACAATTGTCCTCCTGCTAATGGACGACATGCACAATACCTGATGGAATTATCGGATTTTAAAATTGAACTATTGCATATATCTTGACGATATAACGCCTGTGCTGATTATTTCAGTCGTGACGTGAATAACTCAATTTTGAACCCTAATGTGGAACCCTTTCTACCGATACGATACCGATATCTTACCGACGATACTGTGAAGCATTACCATGATGCAGGCCATTTCAGTCAAAACAAAGTGCGAAAAGCACTTCTGGATGCAGGCTACTGGTCCAAGAATCTGCGATCAAAAATCTGTGCTGCCGAAGATTGTTGTGAAATATGCAAATGAGCCAAATCCCACACTTCTCCTGTCACTATGGGCCATTTGCCCAATTTGGATACCTGCCAACCCCGTGAATTTGTGTTAATAGACATTGTTGGACTGCTGCCAGTCTCTTGAGGGCATCGATACATAATTACAATGATTGATCACGCTTCAAAATACATAATTGGTGTTCCCGTTGGCAATGTAAATGCCAAAACGGTCGCTGATGTATTTAAAAATCATTGGATGTTGCTTTTTGGTCCTCCTTGCATTCTACCTTCGGACAATGGGCCACAGTTTATTTCTGCTGTCTTTGAGGAGCTTTTGGCTGGCAACAAAATCTCCCATAGTCGCACTACTGTATATCATCCCCAAGGCAATGGATTACTCAAATGATTTCACGGCACTCTAAAGCACAGACTGAGAGCAGCCATATTGAACAAGCCTTATTGGTCCGAGTCCTTGACCGAAGCAGTGCACCACATTAATCGCCACGTTAATTCTTCAGGGCGGTCTGCTTATCTATGCATGCTGGGTTTTCAGCCTAAAGCACCCGGGGACTGGTCTGATAGCGAACCTAGGCAACCATGTTATTTGCCATGTCCCAAAATCGTATATCCGCGAGTATTTCAACCCAGATTTGCTTTTCGCCAAAATTTGGTCCTCCATTACAAGTATCGAAGCGCATTTCAAAACAATTGGTTCGTACTATCAATGGACAAATTTTGAATTTGGGCAATGGAAAACCAGTCTTTTGAAGATGTCGACAATCTTAGAGAGAGGATGATGTGAAGGTTGAATGAGCTGTGAATTGATTGCGTGACATGACACACGTGACATGACTATGATACATGGCACGGCTGCTAGATATTATTGTGTACACACATGTAGTTCTGTTTTGGATGTACGATTTCTGATATGAATCAGTGACTCTCAGAAAGACAATAGCCATTGTTTCAGAACAAAAGAATCATTGTTAAAAGAACAGAGAGTATTGGTACAAAATGTATAAACTACTGTAAATCCTCAAATAAGCTCCCTGGGGGCTTATTTATTTTTGAAATTCGAAGACGAAGGCTTATTTGAGGTTGGATCTTATAATAGGTGGAAGCTCAAAAAAAAATGTTGCATGTACAAAGAGAACCAGAAGGATACCAAAATTTTGATAACAAAACTGCGTGAAAAGCAAGATTTGCTCGAACTTGTAGTGCATAGAAAACTCTTTTTCAAAATGCCTCGTATATTTCAGTTGCAATTTTTTTGTGAAACGTCAATTTCATCTGCTTAATACATCTGTTTTTCTCGAAAAATCACCGATGGGTAATTCAGACGGCATGATAGCAGTGGGGGCTTATTAGAAGGGGCTTCGTGAAAACTCTATGCCATAGGATGGGGGCTAATTCGAGGGGGGATATTATGTATAATGTTTATGTTTAAGGCTAACTTTGAATTAAAGAAGAGGCTTTTACTTTCAAAAGTAATCAGAAAAATCAATGTCTTCTGCCCCTGATGACGTTTGTTGATGCATGGAGACCGAGTTGAAAAATTCCAACATTTGCGAAGTAACTTCAAAGTCTTTGCAGCATTTCCTTCTATTTTTCAGAGTAGTGCGAATTCTTATAATAGCATCTAGCATCTCAAGTTTCATTCGATTGCGTAGCTTTGTTTTGACGCAGGTCAGTTGTGAAAACACTTTTTCACGGATAGCATTACTGACAGACGTGGCAAGTACTGTTAAGGCATAAAGGGCAAGATCTTGAAAGGCTTTTTCCCCTGAAGATTTTTCATGCTTGAAGATTTGTACCCAAAATTCTGAAGAATCAACTGGAATTTTGCCGTCAAACCAATCTTGTGATGCCCAATCCACATGCAAAATCTGACGATACTGCTCCTCCATAGCTGTGATGTTTTCTGTTATGTGTAATATCGGCACAGAAGTCAGCAGGCAAGTGATTCATTTGGGAAAGGACAGTTTTGGGACTCAGGTAGTTTAATCCTTGAAAGATCTTTTCGCTGTTTGGCAATCTCTTCTCCACTTGATCCAAGAGTTTTACAAGAAAGCTTTTGCACTGTCTTGACATTTCCGTCTCATTTGCTTTAATGGTGTCACTGTCCCCTTGGTGGGACAGGTACTTGCTCGTTTCCATAACGTACTTCACATGAAAATCAATGCGTGATAATGGTTGAACAGTGTCTCCTCCACCAACACCATAGATTCTGTCATGTAAAGACTTATAAAGACGGAAAAGGAGTTGCACCACGTCTTCAGGATCTGCATTAGTTGACTGGAAAAATGCATTTACTCTCTCAAATTGCTAGACTACTGGTGAAAGAAAGTGCAAGTACATATAGTTAATTGGGTCGTTCAAAATGTTCAAGATCATTCGTGCCTTGAAGCATGTATCTGCTCTAAGGTTTGGCTCTTCCACCATAAAATAGGCCTTGATTTCCTCCCAGTTAACAAGAATATTGTAAATTACTTTAGCTTCAACAAGCCAACGAGTAGCGGATGTTTTCTGAAATGGCAGCAGTTTATCAGCACCTTCGTTTGGATCCATCGCTGCCAACAGCTCTTTAAATGATTCTCTTCTCAGAAGGCTTTTGGAAAACCACTTTGGCACTTCTTTGAGAAGGAAACCAGGATTTGAAGGCATCTTCTCAAAGGCATGCTGTGTGCACAATGCCAGGGAATGGCAAATGTATGTGAAACCAAACAAATCCTTGACCAAACAGAGTTACTCTCACCCATCATACATGATGCACCGTCACTTGCAAAACCGAGACAGTTTGCCAAGTCCAAACCAATTTCTTCCAGAGCAACCTTCAGGGCTTGAAAAAGGCTCTCGCCTGTTGCATCAACAACTTCCACCATACCAACATAAGCTATTTCAATAGTCATACTTTTTTCACTAAAGTATCGTATACAAATACAAAGGTTTTTCTTTACCGCAATATCTGTTGTTTCATCAATCAGCACTGTAAATCCTTTGCCCTTGACATCTTCTGGCAATTCAAGCTTCATAGCCGGTGATATGACTTTTCTCAGTAGCAAACTGCATTTTGTACAATGGAGACGAATTTCACCAATTGTGCTGCCCTTGCCATGCTTTGCCACTATCTCTCCAAGGTGATCAACTGCCAAGATGGCTGAATGACACGCAATTCCAACAGCCATTTGAACCTCTGCTTTCTTCAACTCGTCTTTTAATCCAGGCTTTGATTCTTTTCTAAATACTATTGGCCGCATTTGTTGACTTTCTCACACTTTTCCACTATGTTCTTTGCTAGATTCATGTTTCGAAATGGATCGTAGTTTGAGCTGCAGTGTCTTTCTGCATAACTTGCAAAAGGCATTGCCTTTACCATGTGATGATTGTGACAACCAGGCATAACTGTTCTCCCAAGTCTTTTTATATTTTCTAGTAGAATCATAAATCCCCTTCCACTTAGAAGCCATCGAAAAATGTAACTTTGATTATTTTAGCGAACGATAAGCAAGTGTGATGAAGTCAGATCTAATCTAGTTTAAACTTTCTCCTTCACTTTGTTTTATCCGTGAAAAGGATTGCAATTATGGAATAGAGAGAGAATTGACCAATAAAAAGTAAGAATAACAGGAAAGAGTACATGATGGGGTGTTATGTTATTTTAGTTGAAACTCAAACAAAAACGGAGCACTCTCCTAAAATAAATGTTCTATGATGAAATTATTTCCGTGTGGCATGGCTTTACACTCTATCAGTCTCGGGCTTCAGCTTTGAATCGAGTTTTTTCCGACTGTTTCAAGTTGTGTGACCAACGAATTGGTGTTAACAGACCTTGTTTAAACATGTCAGCCTCAAAGAAGGAAATGGAGATAAACAGTCGCAAAGGCGGTCCATTCACTACTTGCCAGGGGTGTTGTTGGAAATCATCACACATGCTACCCTGAGACAAAGAAGTGGTAGAAAAGGTTTTGCATTGATTTACTTATGATACTTTATTGGAAAAATATTATTTCTGAAAAATTTTCAATTAGGCCAAAATTTAGCCAAATTTTCTATGTAGGTCAAACCAATTTTTCGGTAGCCAAACAAATTTGAATTAGGCCAAATGGGAACCCTGGTAGTACCGATCAGCCCAAAAATCAAAGCGCACATGTGGCGAACTCACGATCACGTATTGTTCTTATGATATGGCATGTACTGTAACCTTGCTTTTGTAACTTCTGTTTTTATGAAATAACCCTCTTTTATCGAAAATTTACTAGATGCTTTTGTTCCTACGCAACACAGACCTAAAAGTTACATGTTCATTTTCATGTAACATCTCTAATACGAAATAGGGGCCTGGTCCCTGTAACTATATTGGGTCACACCCAAATCTGAAATTTGCCCCCTTCCCCCAACGATTGGTTCTTCCAATGATGACATGACATACTCCACTCTATTAATGCAAATTGCTTCTCCTCACAATAGGATAAAGGGCTGAACGCGCAAAACAATCGAGTTTCCACTCAACCAAAAGCATTGTGGTAAAATTGTCGCGTCACTAACAAGTTCACACTCAACCGATTTTGGATAACTCCGTTTATTCCTTATACAAAGCAAATAACCGTGAGTTAATTAAACACAAAAGTTTAGTAAACTATAGTTAAGAAAGCCATTTAAAATCGATTCATTATTTGTTTAATGTTTGCAAATATATTTTTAGTAATCCCTTACCATTATAATTTGTTCCAAACGTAAGAAACTGTATACCATGGTTTAAGATAAGAAGAATGATCATACATTTGATAGACAACATCACTGTCTCCTTAATTTGTGGCTCAACCCCTGCCACAGAAATAGTGGAGGACCGGTTTGCTTCTTAAGGCAACCTGTTTACAAACTAACTCACCGTTACGTCGAGTAAGATGTTCTTGGCCTCATTCAGGGCCGTTGTTGCTGGCCGTTGGCAGCGAGCCACTAGAGATGTGCAACACAGAACCAGCAAGAAATCCAGGAAACACACCTTAAAAATCATGACGATATCCGAGCTTATAATTTTAAGCCGGGAAATGAAGTAATGAAGTATATTTTTGCTCTTTTTCCACACATATAAGTGATAGCGGAAACCGCTTTATAAAATCAAGCAGTAACCTGGGCAGGTCACAGATAGCCAAACGGATGATATGGCTCTGAGCAAAGAGATTTCAGTGATTTATAGACTAGTGTTTCCGGCCGCGATCCACGGAAGTAAAAGCTTTGATACCTCTAACCAAGGTGAGTGCTAAACAAGATCTGACTCATATTGTTTAAAACATTTCTAAAGCCATCTGTTTTGTTTCTATCAGCAAAGAAGTCAAAAATTGGTAGTTTCTTTGAATGTGAGTATTTCGGACGTAAGCACAAAAGTTCAGTATCCAGAAATATTGAAATATACTGCAACAGCAAGACAAAACTCTACAAAATCTGTAGAAAACTCTGAATTAAATGCAAAAATGTAACATCTTTCAGCATGTTACGAGAGAAAGCAACGAAGTGCTTTTAGATTAGAGTTCATCGACGTCATGGTCGTGGTTCGCATTTCCAATATCTCTCTTTTGTTTGCTTTCGCTGGAAACCACCAAATCAGATCATGTCTTGTTTTGGTTTATGCACCCATGGACAACACGGTTTTTCTTCATTTGCGTTTAATTTTCTTTCAGCATAATCATAGTTGCACTCGTTTGCTCAGCTGGTATTAATTTTATCTGGTATCTGTTCCTGATCGTAGTTGATGAACGAAAAATTCTACCGATACTAGAGCATCAATTCAACTTTCGTCGACCTTGATGTTTGGCCCCATGTAAAGTAAATCTTATGACCCATCTTAGCTTACCTTTTTATCAGATGTTTGTAAAATATGTTTGATACATTCTGATAAAGAAATTGGATAAGCAATACATGCCGTAAGCGAGTAAACCGTCGTTTGTACGGCTAGGAAAAAGTGTTTGGAAGGGGAACGTAGACAGCGTACCTGGTTAAGGTTCCTGCTAACATCTTTTATCTTAACTGTGCCAACGAAATTAACAAAATATGACAAACTCTTTGCCTTCAAGCTTGACCAGAAGTACGTCAGTCAATGCAAATATGCAAAGCCATAATCCAACAACTTGCGCGATCAAAGCATTTCCTTTCTTAAATTAGTGCATTTGAACTGGAAGTTGACGTTTCTCAACTCTGCACATATTATATGAAGAGAAACATGTTTCTATTGCGAAAAAAACGATAACTGTACACCCGGGGAGTGAATTGTGCAGTCACCATTGCCAACAAAGGCATGAACGGCTGATGGTGAATTTCGATTAATTGTATTAAATGACACACCGATAGAATTACTTTCTTCTTGGCCATATGACCAGAAAGCCATTTGCCCTGTTACGATCATCTAGTACATTCTGCAAAGAAACACTAATTTAACTATTCAGAACGCTAATTGGGAGGTCGTCTAGTACATTCCGTGGAGGAAAACTGATTTAACTATTCACAACGCTGATTGGGAGGTCGTCTAGTACATTCCGT
>JANTCA010005964.1:0-29810 GCA_024741275.1 Chironex yamaguchii
TACTCTGAGGAGTGTCAGACGAAAAAAGCTTTTAAGTATGATTTTAGCGCAATGTCACAAATTTTCAAGGCGATTTACTGTAAATGTATACTTAATTATTTTTCAAGAATGGACTATTACCACAATGGCTTTACTGAGAAAATGAGCTGGCGGGAATCAAGCTTGCAACCCAAAGACTCACAAGACATGGAGTAATCTCCTCTTAACATGTGGCACGTATAAAGAAATTTTTGTTAGTCGGTATAAGTATTTCTTTTTCATCCTTCTTCTCTTTCTATCAGGCAATTTTTGATATGTTTTCTAGTTCCCCCAAAAAGTAAACATTTGTAAATCTCTAGAAGAATGATTCTGATGAGTATATCGCGGAATAAGATCAATTCCAGTTTCCCCTTTCTTTTCCATGATTACCAGAAAGGAATCTGCGTGTTATAAGGGTTGTATTTATTAGATTACGTCAGTTGCATAGAATATTTCAAGCGGTTTCTTTGGAAGTGGAAATTACTTTTACTTTGTCCTTGACAACTATTCTAAATCAATTTATTATTCTTTTTCACATGCTAGTCAAATTTTATAGAATGCAGCTTGCCTGTACCTTAATCTTCCAGCGAGAGCAACAGTTTCTTTTGCTTTCTGCGTTCGTCGTTTTAGTGGTTGAATGGGATCTGCAATTTTTGTCGTTTCTTACTCTTAAGTGTCAAATGAACAAGCTTTTTTCAAACGAAAGATGTTACTTTGCAGCAAAGGCTTACCATAAACAAACTTGAAGAACTTTGTCATGGATATGATTTGACTTGTTATTCCGTTATGTTCACCTCTTCAAAGCTATTGTAAGGGTTTTCTAATGAACAAACGGGCTTTCTTCATTAACAAATTTGAGAAGCCATGGCACTCAAGATATTTTTAGTCTATCTTTTCTTTTCTGTGTGGGAATTGAACTTGTCTATTATATGTCAAACTGATTGCATTTTAAAGTTTGAGCATGATTGGGTGCTTGTTATTCCTTAACGATATATAACATGTCACATACCACGCGTATTCAGTGTCATGCCATTTGGAATGCATTGCCCGATATAAGTATTTAAATTGATCAAGCTTTCATTCATTGTATCCCTAGCACGATTTAAAGGCAGTTTCTGTATACTGTTCACTATCCAAAACAAATTGCATATTTAGGAGTTTTTACTTCAATTTTAAAGGCGTTTAATTGGAATGTGAATAAGTTTGACTCACACAGTCTAACAGATTTTGATTTGACTACTCTTGGAAAAATAAAAGAAAAGACTACCCTCTTCGACCAAAGTCGACCACTTCACTCTTGTATCGTTTTGATAAAAGAGTAGTAAGATTTGTCTGGCAGTAGGGTAGTCTGTACAGTTTTTTCAACATTTTAAAGCGCAAAGAACTTTATCAGCTTAAAGGCTAATAAAGAATGCAGGACCAAGAATCGATTTGCTCCAAGTCTTTTCGTCATTCAGCCGCTCACTGAATTTACCATATCCGAATCTTTCTTCACTGTAGTCTACAATTACTATGCTCTCACTTTTGACGGAAACAAGTGCCGTCTAGCTTGCTAACTTCACGTAGTTCCAGTTTTGATTCTTTGTATAAATTCGTAACTGAAAGGCAAGCATATGTCATGACAACACATTTGTTAATTTCAAGGGACAGTTTCAAGTAGCTTGGGGAAAATTTTCGAGTAAACATAAGATTTGTAAGTTTACCGCTCTTTAGAAAAAAAAAATGATGCATACCCCAATTTTTGACCTAAAATGTCTTCGCTATGCGATTGTAGCTCAACGACACTGCATTCTCATAAATAGTCAATAATAGCCCTTTAATTTATTCGAAGGCGTACTAGTGTTAACCTGACTTTTTCGTAAGATTTTTACCGTTTTGTCAGTAGACTGCAAATACAGATTGATGGGTGGAAATTTTCACACAACTGGCTAGCGGCTATTTATTGTGTGAATAACGGAGTAAAAGATTTCCGAATACTTACGTCCGAAGTTGAAAGAGATGATTATAGTTTGGATTGAATTTTCTCTTCACGATGTTCTGCGTCGAAGCCGTAGTTTACCGTGTCTAGTCAAACCACCCGTCATTAAGAAATGAGTAGGCTAATAATCTTGCATTCTTTTATCGAGATTCAAGAAGGGTGCAGCATTACCTCATGGCCATCTTGTGGTCGTCTTAGAATCAAGCCTCGTTCCTAGTGTTGTTGTCTATTGGCTTAACGATACGCATGCGCCAGTGCATTCCTCGCATTCGTGCTGGGCCAAACATTGAGATGTCATTTCATTTTCACGCCTCAAGAAGCTAAGTGGGAGAGGACGCAAGGGTAACGAAGGGAAACAGTGTCAGTAACTCCAACAACATTTTGTTTCAGCTTCCCTTCACTGAACTGGCAAATACGTGCTCACGGAACCAAATTGCTTTAGTTCGCCTTAAACGTCAATTGTCTTAAACGGTGCCGAAATCGAAGAACTAATCCCGGACCATATGTTATTGCTTATAGCAACCATTATTCGAAGCTCATCCACAGGATTTTGTTTAACTGGGGTTTATGCTGGGTGAGCCTTAACAATTGATATACTGATACCGTTGCTTTCTTAATACATCCGAGAACGTTAGTATTGAGTCTGCTTGCTTTATAGTCTACAAGAAAAATAACAGCTACTTGGCATCGATGTGACTCGCAAGTCATTATCATTGCTGAATGATTCATACAATCTGGAGAGATGACACATCGGAGTGAAATGTTTTGACCTGTGTTGTGTCTTCAAAGGATAGTTGTCGTTGACACTCTGGACCTTCCACACAAAGACAACATGATAATAATATTAAGGCTATATCATCGTATAGAAGGAAGTAAGTGATCTGTGGCATATTCATGATCTGGATATTCATTTGCTTTCATTCGGAAAACCGGAACCAGACTAAATAGCAGGATATGCGACAGTTTGAAGCGCTCCTGAATAAGACGGAGTAAGGAATCCCAATAGTCTTGGAAGTACGTGTTTTTGCCCCACAACTGACTTTATTTTAACATATTTTCTTAAAGGACTTCCTCTGAGAAAGTTTACTCAACAGCCTTGTCTCTCTCTCGAGCTTACTAAAGAATGTCAAAAATGTTGATCTTAGACTGGTGTCCGTGTGGCAAGTGATGGGCATCGAGAGCCATTTCTACTAAACTTTTAGACATTTATCGGAAGTACAAGATCTACATCAACAATGGATGAGCAGGAAGGAATTCCTTTAAGAGCAGCATTTAATGGGTATGTTGTATTTTTGGTTTGTTAGTGACACAAGTTGGAAGGTTCTTAGTATTCAACTTAGGGTTATTGCAGTTTCGTCCATGTTGTCCTCTAAGATAACAAGGTGTTGTTCTCGCATGCCGGATCACATATCTCCATCGGTTTTCGATACTGTCAGTGGAAGAATGGAAATCAAATTTTGCAATTAGATTTAACGTCCCCAGTCACTCAAACTGTTGTGAAAGTTACAATATAGTTTGAGGGCAGTAACGAAGGGATTATTGATGGGTGCGCATACACGCCCGGGTATCGTACACTGTGGCTTGAAGGTTAAGAGATGACACTCTTGTGTTGAGGTGACTTCCGACGTACTAATATTACGTCTATACTGTACACGTGTGTAGACAAGAAGCAAAATGATATGGCTGTAAGTCAATATCCGTGGTATCTTTATCTGCCAATCTAACTGAAGCAGAATGATTTTAGCCTGTATCGTTAAATGTTCACTATTAACGTGTGTCTAAAATTAGTAGTTAATGATATGTATAGCCTAAGAAATGGTTTGCTTTCAGTGGATTGACAATAAGTGCAGCTGTTTAAAGTATATACATCGTTCATCCAAAGCGTTTTATAGTGGCGAGGTTCATGATATTATTTTGCGTCTCATATTCATCTAGCATGTGTGTTTCCATTTGATGAATACACGACTTCAGTATTCATCAAATGGAAACACACTTCACTTTTAGCCGTAGAATTATTTTACGATATGTAATATAAATTAATCATAATCAGGCGAATTGCAACTGACAACGGACTGTCTGAACTAATTTGTAGCTCTAAACATTGTAAACAATTTACTTGTTTTGTTAACAAGCTGTGCATGATTACTTGTAGTGATGTGATCTGCCTGGTAATGGATCCACAGATAACATACGAGAATCTTACAACTGAATTAAGAGAGTTGTGTAAATTCGCCACAGAGGAAAAATTTACTTTAAAGTGGATCGATGATGAAGGTAAAGTGTATGTTTTGTTTGACTAGGGTAGTGTTTACTTATGTAGTTGTAGTTAATGTATGTTTTGCATTCATTTGTGGTATGTATAAAACAAGTTCATTTCTTTAAGTGGAAATTTGGAATGCCAAATGAAATTTCTGTGTATTATATGAAAAGATATGGATATGCTAGTGGGTGACACAATAACAAAGAGTAATTTTAGAAAAATAAAGTTATTTCAATCATTCATTTGTTGTTTGTGTCCCTGTGAGTATTGGCATCACTTTTGGTTAACCTGTACTTAACAGAAGATGATTCATGATCACATTTCTGCGAGGATGTCCAATACTGTACTTATTGAATCCTAGAATCCAACACAGTAAGAACATCAAGTAACTAGCTAACCACAAGGTCTGTTAAAAACTATTTCTAAAAGGCATCTTTGCAATCATCTCACAATTATGACACAAACAAGTGACTATTTAGCATTCATGTAATTTTAGCTTATGTAGGGTATCATGTAGGTAATTATTGGTAGTGTGTATCTTCCGCAGAATTTTCTTAATTAAGCACTACTCTTTTTGGTCACTGTAGTTTTGTTATTAAACATCTATACATGTGTTAATGAGCTCATATTTTAACTAATTTCATACTAGATGTGTAATGTTGCAAATAATCTTTCAAAAATAAAATTAAAAGAGAAAAGTTTTTGTTAGACTCCGAGTATGAAAACAAATTGGTGAAACCAAAGTCATAGTGTATAGTGCCTCTATCTCTCTGCTTCTGATATGTTGTGGTGAAACCAGGCCAAAAGGTAGATACTCTGAAAGTGCTGGATAGTAAGCTATTTGAGAAAGGCTCCGAACCTGAATTTGAGTGAAAAAGTTTGACCTGATTTGAGAAAGTATTTTGATGACTATATTCCTTCATCCAATTGTACAGATAGTTGTTAACTGGTTATTCTTGCTTGGCTATGTCCTTAGCATTGACAATACAGCACACCAAAAGTCACCTTCATTGTTGTTATTGTGCTCACAAGTGCCCAATCACTCCAGCTACCATTATTGTGAGGTTTCTTTGGTGCTAAGGACATTTGAAGAGGTGTGGGACACTGTGAGGTGTTCCATTGCATCTAGGATATAGGTTGTCTGCAGCTTGCAGGCCAGCACCAACTTTGGTCGCTTCTGAAAGCATCTCTTATCCAGGTCAGACATGATTATCCCTACAAAACTTTAAGTTTTTAACAGTGCCATCATCCCTGTATTACTGTATAGTGCGAAGACTTCGACCTATTCTGCTGGTGACATGCACTGTTTAGAGGTGTTCAACATGAAATGCCTAAGGACGATTTGTGTAGTCAGTTTGCAAGACCAGATAGCCAATACTTCCATCTGACTACAATGTGGTGAGCGACCAACAGTCAACACCATTATCAGGAAACAGCAGCTCCAGTGATTTGGCCACATTTCATGAATGGCATGCAAACAGCAACTAAAAAAAGATCTTCAGTAAATGACCTGCCAACTGACGGATGCCCTTAATGCACCAAAACTGTTGTGGTCCCGCCATCTTTTGGATGACCTCAAAGATCCCATTGACTTGGCTTGACGGATGGTGACCAACTGGGCTCAGTGGCAGGTATTTGTGCAGGATGTGTCAGATGCCAGCCACAACTGCTCCAGTTTATAGTGATAAGTGCAAAGTAAATGCAGGTGTCTGCAGAGGGGTCCAAGTGAGAGGGGTAAGAATTGATAAAACTGCTGTAGCTGGGGCAGGGTTGGAGCAGAGCAGTTTTGGTCAATCTGTTTCATTGTTGTTCGAAGTGGTAAATGTCTGGCAGTATGTTGACCAGGGAGTATTTGGGTCCAGTGTGTTCTGAGTGTAGATCATGTAGCAGAAACAGATATTTTGTGGGTAGCTTTAGGGTTAGGTGGAAGTGGATTTGAACTGTCCTGTGGCTTTTGCAGTAAAGGGTTTGAGACACAGATTTTCAGGTTTTGTAGTTGCTTGTTGCGTTAATGAGGTCAGTTATTGGAATTCTTGTTGCAAAGGACGAAGAAGTAATTATTGCAGGTTCAAATGGATCCCACTAAAAGCAGTTGTTGTTGTATTGTTTCACTCATGAGGAATATTTATCTATATATGACTCAAAAATACATCATTCTTTGGCATTTTGATTTTATCTTCATCAGTTTGGTGTATTGTTTATTCATATGCAATTTTTGTACACAATTGGTGAGTGTTGGATATTTGAGTAATTTATATCTATTGTTCTGCAGAGGTGAGATGACAAAAAACCAGAACACATGTATAAAAACAATATCGCAATAATGAATTCCCCCTTCTCTGCCAATGGGTTTTGGGCCAAGGACTTTCGAAGGCCTTCACTAAACCTTCCTGTCATGATGGTGTTGAGTGTTGGCTTATGAACCTAATAATTACCAGTTTGAGCCTGGTTGGCTTCCTGTTGATGTTCTTATTGTGGTAATGCTCCACTCATGAGTAATGACTCAAAAGCCAACACTCAAACCTTCATGCCATCACGGTACAAAGATTTGGTAAAGCAAATTCACTGTTCTTGGTATTATGAAAACCAGTAGTGGGTAAGAGGAAGTTCATTGATTTATTCTGTGATTTGGCTTAACCCTTGATCGGTGTCAGCTATTTATAGTATCTCAACAGACATAAGTGCTTTGATATACATTTGTTAAGAGTGGAGCATTACCACAAAAGCAGCTCTAAGTGGGAGGAAACTGGGCTCAAACAGTTACCTTCGGATTTAAAGGCCAACACTCAGACCTTATGGCCATAACAGCACAAAGATTTGGCAAAGGACTTCAAAGTTTGTGTATACTCGTAAATACTCATGGTTTGATTTATCCATAAAACCGTGCATAGTATATGTGTTGAAGTAAAGAGAAGACAAATCTACCACATTTCTATCCCTACAAGCCTGTTATATATGGGTTTGATGCTGGAGAATGTCATCCTAAGTGCAAATTTGTAAGCAATTAGTCTTTGAATAAGTGAGTATAGAAGCATGCTTTGCTTAAAAGAGGACTAAACAGAAATATTGTCCATATGCTATGTTTGATTGGCATCACACTAATGTTAAAATGCAAAGTTGTTTAAATTAATACCTAACACTAAGTTGATTAACAGCTAATGGTATGCATCAAAATGTGACCAGTGAGTCCTTGTGAGTTTTGAGCAATCACATTTATGTCTACATATTTACTCCGTTAAAGAATGCAGGAATTAATTCAGTGTTAAAACCATGGACAAATGATAACGGTAAAGAAACATTGCCACAAGTTGTATCCTGCTTCATGTTCTTTTAAAGGGGATCCTTGCACTTTGTCATCACAGTTAGAGTTAACTGAAGCAGTTCGCTTGTTTCAAGTGAATAAGGAAGCACAGTTAGTAATTAATGGTAAGAAAACTTGTTACATTTTTGTCTATCTTTGTTTGCCACCCCATGTTGTGATTAATGGAAACAGAAGAATATTTCACCCCAAGAGCGCAAACCTCTGTCAAGCTGTTCTTATTATTCAAACAAGGTTTTTCCTCTTGATGATTTCCTTGCTAGCCATGAAGATATCATTACCAAGTATGGTGACTGGGTTACCCTCACTACCAGTATGAAGGTTTTATTACTGAAAACATGATCCAGAATCCAGGATTTCATTAGAATCATCCCCAAAAATTTATCACTTGTTCTTTATCCCAGGTTTTACACTTCGTGAAAGTTTCATCAAAATCCAGCCATAAGGGTCTGAATTATCTTGCTAACAAGAATACAAACAAACAAACCCTGACAAACATAATTGTCTGGCAGACTTAAAAAAGTTTTTAAACTGTTTAAGAAGCAGTTACTTACCCTTAGCCTTAACTATCAAAGATTGATGATATAACGTTTCAACTATCCTTTTTCTTAATATTTATCATTAATTTTATATTTAGGCATGATGTTGCTACAAATGTAAGGTTTCAGTAGCCATGATACATGCTTTCTGCCAGCATGTGAAAATTTTCTTTCACCATTTGTAAGAATTTTATTGTTACATAGTATCTCCATTGTTTCATTCTTTGCTTTTGAGATGTCAGTATGCCATTCCTCTAGTTATCAGGTTGCTATGCATGCTGTGGTAAAAGCTTAAATCAAGAAATTTTTTTCATCTACAGTTTTCAAAGGTATACCAGCCGAACCAGGACAGCTTTGTGAGGGAGAAGCAAGTAAGTAGTTACAGCTCACCACGTTGAAGTCCTGAGTGTACATTATTTGATATTAGTACACTAATGTAGACAACTTTAATCTGCTTGTCAACCATACTGCAATTTGGTGGTAACATAAGGAGCAACAAAGTAGTCTTGACTGTATGTACTGATGTAGAAATTCACTTCAATTCCTGAAGCGTTTAAGTTTTATAGTTAAAAGGACAGTTTGCTCTTAAAGACCTTGATGGATTTGTGGCTATTGGTTAAGTTATTCTGTGAAGAATAAACATATTTGTGCTGGTGTATTAAGTATTGTCCAAACATAACAACTTTACCTGTTAAGTTGCAAGTCCTATGGGTTTGCTTATAATCAGTGTTGTAGATTTACTATAACTGTGTAGTGAATTTCCTATTTAGATCCTTTTATACCACAGTTTTTATACAGTACTAGTACTTATATAGCAAGATACAAGTTTTATCTTCATAAATAACTGAAGTAATGTAGTTTCGAAATATTTTTCTATCAGACACATGTGACCAATCAAATCTACTTGATCGGGCTTTAACTCGTCAGCACCGTAAGAACTTATTTTCTGCTATATATTGAACAATCAGTTATTGACTGTTAGTATGGACCAACGAGTTTGATCATGTCAGTTGCCCGGTTGACATTTTGCGGGTCGTATCAACTTTTATTAATCCCTGTCAGAGACTTGCGTTATTCCGTCGAATAGACTTGCAAATTCCGTTGGAGTCGCATTGAAATCGTCAGACCTAATTGCTGCTGCGTTCAGCACACAATAACTGCATCACGACTCTTATGGCCGACAGTCTTGCTTAGCACTTGGTGAAATTCTAGTGAAGTATAAGGAAATAACGAATTTTTATATGTTTCCTTCTCGACTGCATTTTCGGCGATGGTGACATTCTCTTGTGGTGATATATTTCGAAAGTGGTTTTCGTCATTAGTGACTTATTTTGCCCGTTTTTTCACAGCTTTGATGTACCGGAAAGGAGCCAGAAGATGGAGGAAATTATTCCATTTCCAAGGTCATACTTTTGTTGTGCGGAGATTTGGCAAGGTAACGATATTCGTGACCTCGTTATGTGTTTGCGCCGTCATCCGGAATCCAACCTCCGATCTGATCTTTAAGTTTGATTCCGTTCTTAAATCTTTTCAGGTCATTGTACCCGAGATATATTGCCCGGAACTCACCAGTGACTATTTAGGAACATTGATTTGCAGAGTAAAATGAAGTTATTTTTTCTCCATAATGTATGTGATCCTTCTTTATGCCGAAGCAGGCCGTATCTTATACACAAGAATGTTTGATAACGTACCGTTACTGCAGAGTGCCAAAATAAAGGTTCAAAACACTCCCCCCTTTCGTAGTATTAGGCTTACTTGAGTTGATTTGATACTGACAATTGTCGGTATGTTATAAGGATAGGTTATTCTCCAACCTAGAGGAAGGAATTATCCTTCGATGTATTAGGCCGTGCTCTCTCCTGTGTAGTGAAGGTAGGTATCTAGAAGTTGTGTAATAGAAACACTGGTAGTTGTTTTTGATGTTTGGTTCTTATAGCTAATGGTGCTGATTTTTAAGACATGACCACTAATATTTTATTACCAAATATTTGTTGCTCTCGTTTGAAAATTCATTCTTGTACTCTGTGAATTATATAATAGGAACTTTTGTCATCGCCAGGAAAAACTTGCCTGTAATAACATTTCGGAATTTCGATTTTTTACGTATAGATGAGCGATTGTATTATTTGTGGTGATATTATTTGGGGACTTGGACGTCAGGTATTTAGATCAGCTTTGCAAATATTGGTTTTGCTTGAACTTCATAAAAAGCCTTAACGGTTCTTTGTTGACTTCTTACATTTCCTTGCCTGGCACGCCTATATTATCGAGCAAACTGCAAAAGGTAACGGTTTATGTTGCCATGGTCGTGGGCATATTTGTTTACAGATAACAAATTAAGTACAAAGGACCATGGCACCCTCCGAACAAGCCCTAAAGAATGTTGGCAGGTGCCTTGTTGCCATTTCCTTTAGGAGGTTCTTTCGAATTAGATGAGACGGCATTGTATTAAAGTAAGATACCTGTAATCCAAGGAGAATCGAACTTGCGCCTGTTGAGTGCAGATCTAAGCCTTTAAATCAAACACAGGTCATGACACGCAGTGGACCAATAGAAATCGTTCTTTTCTTTCTGTAGTTGCCATTTTGTGTCCGAAATTTTGAATAAGCAATGATGTTACTTCACTTCATTCATGTAATCGCTTCTCTCGTATGCTTAATGAAAGGGGGTGGGAATCGAGGGGCAGAATTTTCTGGATGATCGTGTTTGACATCTTTTAAGTCTCAACAGAGCTGTTCAACCGCTTTAGCTACGTATCCCGGCTTGTTCCTCTTTTCATTGTAATTTACTTGACTGGAAGTACTTTCTACTGGACCTTCATATTTCAAATTGCACAAAATTTTTCTTTTGATATGGATCCTCTATTTTAGCACATGAAAACTTGCGACCAGTCACGATGACTTTTCTTATATATATATCTTTCTTTTCTTTTCAAAAATGAGCGAAGACTGTCTCTGTTTGAAAGCAATGCCTTTTGAGACGTGAATTTTTTGCAGATGACTAATACTTTGGTTGATCTCGTTGTGTTAGTTTCTCTTAGTTTGTTACTGTTCGAAAAGATCCCAAGCAATTTCTTGGCAAGACAGTCTTCTGTGGATTCATAGTCAATAAAATAAAAGTCTGCAGTAAATTATCACTTAGTTAGCTGTTGCACCTGACCTCTTACATGGCTGTTTCACAAGCCAATTTTTGTACTATGAATTGTTTAATGTTTTGTAAACCGTTAATGATATTGCAAAAGAATGAACAGTTTTGGATTCTCCATTAAATTTGGCATTTAACATGTGATTTACTTTACAGGTAGGGAGCGATAATTTTTTTAGGTTTAGATAAAGTTTTACATTACCTCTGTCCGGGCGTAAAATGTAACTCTTCGTGAAGGCATTTTAGGTCATACAACATGAAACAAAAACTGTTCACACTCTTTTAAAAAGTATTTAGTATTACCTTTTACGGTTTACCTTTAAAATTAACGTTAAACATTATGTGTATTTTGAAACAGCGGCACTTCGGTATGTTGTTGAAGAAATTTTGCGAGGCTGAAAAAATGTCACTATGTGCCCTTAGTTGAAAGCCCCTCCCCGCCTTCAGCGCGTGCAGGCGCTCCTGTGCACCACCCCGCGTCGCCCCCAAATAATTATTTGCCGACTTCCTCCCTGATTTTCGGTACATTACAACAGAACGGTGCTGCACAACCTGGCATTGTGGAGTCGTTGTTTTGAAAATTAAATTTCGCGGCAAAGAGTTGGACACAAAATGGCGTCCAGTGATATTGCTTTATGGTATAAGTTACTATTGCTTTTCGTCATAAGTCACATGCTTTCATGACCTGTTTATTTAGAAACCTTGCGGCAGAGAAGTGATTGTTTTCGGTTAACCCAATCAACTGTAAGAAAAGCTAGATCGAGGCTACAGTGTTTTGTTTGTCAGGAAAGTGAACCAAGAACAGCTCTCTAGTTTATCTAAAGAACGGAATAGTAGGATGGTTCGAAAGAAAGAAAAGCTGATAGATTGGTAGCAGACGTAATATTGAAATTTTACACCTAGTGTACTTCAGAGACCCAGCTTGATATTAAAATCTGCAAATAGGTCTTTGTAGCCACGATGAGTACTGTAAAGAGCTTCAACACCAGCCAATAAGTGAACAACTTTAACGACCATTTTCTTGTACGGAAACAACAATTTGCTATCCCATAAAAAAAATTAAATATTACGTTTTTGCATGGGTTGTCCGAGTGAAAGATACTGATTTTATTATTATAGCATTAGTAGTTTCTTTGTACCAGATTTGTACCCTTCCAATGCCATAAAGCAACCGTACCAATGCGATAAAAAGATGCCTACCTTTCGTTTTGTTCAAAAAGTACATTCTTGGTAAATCAATTGGTATTTGAGAAACACTAGTAGCAATCCACACGATTACTTATGTTATCCTTTAGATTGTTAGCTTTACTCGTCGGTTACTCGCGCGTATCCTCGTGAAAGAAAGCGATGTTCAAATGTTGACATATGGTACTCCTGTGATAAGTTTAGATCAAAGTTCTTCTTGAAATGAAAGACGGTGTTATTTTGTAAGCGCCTTAAATATACTTTGTAGGGCGTCTTACCTTGATATCATCTTGTTGGGATTGACAAAAGGTGATCTGATAGACTGTTGAAACTTTGTCTTTTGAAATTGTTACTGGCCACTGAGGGAACCTAGGATTGAAATTAACCGGATTGTTTTTTAGACTTGTCATTCAAACTAAGGGATGTAACTTTTCGTCTCTGGTTAATTCCAAGCAAGCTGAGATATGGATTACTCTTTTGTGTAATGGACATTTTCTCAGGATATATCGTAGCTTAGTTTAAAATTTCTTTTACATGGCTAAATTTCTCTCTAAAGTTATGCTTCGAAGTGTGATCTAATTAGCTAAATCAAAGACGGAATATATTAACCGAAACAGCGTTTACTTTGTTTTGATTTTAATTGTGATTGCTTTCAGTTTCAAATTGTGTTATTTTTGTAATGCGTTTTCTCTGCGGATCTGAAAGAAGCTGGATTAGACTTGAGACATAAATTAAGACCGTAAACAGAGAGCGATCGAAAATGTGTGACTTATGGCTGATTCTTCGATTTCTCCTTTACAAGGCCATCAATGTAAGTCGAATCGTCTTCGTCGTATAAATAATCGAATATATATCCTTGTGTCAATTTCGTTAGTTTTCTGATATTTAACTGTTATTTATTATAGGGAGTGAAATGCATGAATTGCAAATTGATGATTCACAAGAAGTGTCATCGTCTTGTTAAATTTCGATGTGGCCAAGTGGTAAGAACATATCTTGATACATATTGTTTTTATAAGATTGCTACATATACAGCTGAAAAGTTCCTGGAATTCAATGGCGGTTGGAGCGCATATGTTTTTATTTAATAATATCCACTTAGCTGAAATTTCAGGAGGGAGAACCTGTAATAACAAGTTGTCATAAAATGTCAAGAAACGCGATCGAAGTCTAACGTAAGACGCTTGTAAATTTGCATTGCTTGCAATAGTTGAGACTGTTAAAGGAAGCGGTTACTAAGTGGGCATAATTTTAACAACTGTGGCCGATGATCTCGATGTCTCGACTTCTTTTTTACTTTGATTGTTTATCTTAAATGTGCCCTCAACTGACATGCGTATTTCATATGTATCATTTTGCGGAGCTCTCCTCACATGCCACTGTTGGTAAGATAGAATGACTGCAAAATTTGATTATTTCCTATTTTTTAACAATTGGAAATCTATGTGGCAATCTATGTGAATCTTATGTGTTAGATGTAAACAATGTCTGTATTCAATTGTAAGCAAACCCCACGTATATTTCAGCACTTACTGATCATTACTCGTGTAACAACGACGACATTACATATTTTTCCGTAACGTAAGCTACTCCCAGACTTCTTTGTAAGAATCCTTTTTGAGTAGCTCAACTTTGTGAAGTGTACTTGACAGTACTGGGATATTACTTATTTAACAGCCGGTATATTCAACTAATGGCGCTGTTATGTTCGAAGCCTTAGGTCTTTTATGTCACTCATCGATTATTTCCATCCCCAAGGACTCGTGCTGATATAAATAAATACGAACCCATTTACCTCATTCCTCTTGCCTGTTTTTGTTTCAGCAAATACAACCTCAAGTAACACTGCAAAGCCATAACTCTTTGCCACATATGCAGAATAGCAGAGTGGACACAGGACCCAAACGAAGTAGGCATATCAATGAGTTGTAAAATGGTGGCAGTTTGTGTTAAGAATGTATATGGAAGTTCTTTGAATTTGTTTACACAAGGGGCATGTCTGTGGAAAATGGCAGTTGTAAGTTGTTGAGTAGTCGTGTATTATCTAATATTCTAGAACAGGTTAGTATCTGGACATTACTCATAGATTGGACAATGGAAACTGATGAAACACGTGTAGATGCTAGTGAACTCTTATAATGTTGATTGACTTAACTGAGAATTAACCTCGCCGTAAATAATCAACAGAAATGAGAATCAGAATTTTTTGGCGATACAGTTGGTTAAAGGAAAGATTTAAATTTGACAAATAAAAGGTCATTGGCCGCAAATTGTCGAGTGACATAGCACAGTAGTAGACTGACTTAAGATCAACAGGGTATGCAAACGTATTAATGTTCTTATGTCTAAAGTATAAAAGAATTGCACTTTAATTCCTGGAGGTCACTTAGATTTCATGGTAAACGGCTACCGTGACTGCAGATATTATTTTGAATTTCGGATATATTCACTACATGAATTTACAATTCGCCGAAGTTTTTAATTCAGTTTCATCTAAAATAAACTCCTTCAATTATGTCACTTGATTGTAAACGAACTCATCTTTCTTTCTTATACCGTGCAGCCAAAAGTGAAAGTCCGCAATCAAGGCGAAAGGGTCTGGTTCGAGAGGTTGATTTTAATTCTGATTCCACGTCAAGAGAGGTACGTATGAATTACAGTTAATGGATTTTATTTCAAGGGCAGATTTGAGGGCGGGGGACTTGTAACCCATTTTCAAGAGGAGAGAGTGATGTGGCCATAGGACATTGTGAATTGGATGGAGCTTAAGGATAGTCTTCAAGCTTGATTTGAGATGGGTTTTTCTGTTACCAAGAAATGATTCCTAAATGTTTATGGGATGGTTGATGTAAGTATGTTCATAGCTGTATTCAATAGAAGTGTACATCCTTATAAGGCAATATTAATTAAGCAGCACTGGATGTTGAACTACTGCTTTTCACTGTCTGAAGGTATTATGTACAATTATTTTCACTTTGGTGTTGAAGGTGACTAGTTCGATTTCATTATTTAAACTTTGTTTGATTAACTTTTGTATTGTTTATATTACACGTGATTGTTTGTTTTAGCCCCAAGGAGAAAGTTCCCAAATCTCTGTAAGAGACTTTGATTTTATTAAAGTGATAGGGAGAGGAAGTTATGCCAAGGTTATGATGGTAAGTCAATTGGCCTTATATCATCCAACTCTCTTCAATGATGTCAATGTTTTGCTTGTGGCAACGCAATTCACGTCTCTGGAACTCGGCCCTAGTTTTCTTGCATTTTAAGGTAAGCTGGTTTGATATTCCCTAACAGAGGCATCACTACTTAGCATTCCTTCCAGCCCCTCTTCTGTCCATCGTTAGTCTGCAAGGGTCTGGCTGGTGCCTTCACAGCTGGACGAGCTGAATAATATCTTTATAGTCCTTGCTTTTCACAGGTATGCGGATATTGGTCTGCACAGCGATTAGACGTAGTAAAACCTGCAGCGGAAAAAGTTTTTAGGAATTGTCCGTTAATCCAACCCTTTACATACAATATATTTTCCTGGTTTGACCTTTTTGATGTACTGAAGCAATTTACTGCTTAAAATTTATAGAGTTTACTGCTGAGCTTAAAATGAACTATTAGGGCTTTTCAGTTCGAAAAGTGGTACTTTGTTACACAGTTGAGTAGTTTTGTTTCAAACTTCGCCATTTCCTCGACACTCATAGCATCTTCCAAGCCACCCTACGGACACCTACAAAGAACTGAGTGTATACGTGTTCTTTTCTCTGCAGGTTACGCTTAAGAGCACGGGAAGAGTGTACGCAATGAAAGTTATAAAGAAAGAATTAGTTAACGACGATGAGGTAAAGTGTATATGGTATAATAAATTGTTCTCTTGTTTTGTTGGATCTTGCCTCGTCAGATTCTGTAGTTGAATACTGTTCTTTCTACCAGTTTCCCGCGTGTTAATTGAACTCTATTCTTACTGTTTTGGTCATCAATTATTTACTGTACTTACTATACACTATATAAGGTATTTACTGGTAAGCTTAATCAAGGTTTATGAAGTAACTTGAAAATTTACAAATAACACAATTATCAGCGTGGGTAAATCTGTCTTGATTTAGTAATTGCTCTTTGGTATTTTTGTGTTGGTAGTCAACCAACACACTTAATGTAATATTTGGAGACATAGTAGTGAAGGTGGTCCTTGATGAAAGACAAAAGTTAACTTGAAGAAACAGACCACCGTGGCCTTAAAGCAAAGTTTTTATGGATGGGGACTGTATCTGTCATGTCGAGGCCACCCAATAGTATAAACACATCAAAAGACACTAGATATCTCAGTCCTGGTGCACGTAAATAACAAATTGCCCACTGAATTATGAATAATTCCCAGGCAATGTTTCCATTTGCCTAACATTCTTGTGTGCAAATCTATTCTTGCATCTTATTATTGACATTTTAATGTATAATTGCATTTAGTGTAATGCAGAACTTGTTCTTCTCAAATTCATAGGACATAGATTGGGTACAAACAGAAAAGCACGTTTTTGAAATAGCATCGAACCATCCATTTTTAGTTGGATTACACTCGTGTTTTCAAACAAGAAGTAGGTAGGTATCTCGAACAATCTTAAGGACGAATAATGTCTTCTTAAATTTACTGGGGAGTTTTTTGCGTTGTAAGATTAATTTAACCACTCGGCCAAAATGGAGCACGCATGTGTCAACTTTGATTGTTTTCCTGGTATTGCTTGCTACCGACCAGCTTTGCCGTTGATTGATTCTGCTGGTATTTTCTTCAAATAATGCGGCGGTGTACGGACCATACGCGTGTAAGGGGAGCTTAGTCACAGCGGCGAGGCAAACTCTACTGCTAACATTGTGACAGGGTTATGAAAATGTGTGATGAATTGCAACACTGGTTAGCCATTACTTTGTCTGTGAGTCGTACCCAACTGACATGCCAAGGTTCAGAATACGTTGTAGTTATAGCTTCAATTTTGGAAAGCGTTCAATTTATTGGTCATAACTGAACAACTTCTTTATCACAATATATCTTAACTGTTGAACTTAATAGGGAAATCATATTTGCTTATTAATCTGCACCAACTTTTTGCAAAAAGGAAACTTTGTGCGCTCTGAACCCGGCAAAATGTATTTTTCGACGATATTGCTTCGAAATGTGTATAACGATATAAGAACGAAGCTCTTTGACGAAATTTTCGTTGGTTTACAATTGCGTGAAATTACTGTTCGTGTCATACTACTTTTTCTACTTTTGTTAATTTCAAGAACGAGAGTTTAGATGTTAGCAGTAGGAACCTTCTCTTTTAACGTAACACGGTTCTTTTTATGAGTTTTGCGCATGAAAGTCACTAATCGCCGATAGATAATGTCCACGTGCCATTAGTAATGTTGATAACATGGCTGCAACGGTTCTTGGTCTCACTTCCTCTGTTCCATTAAATCTTAAAGCCCTTCCATATTATGCCGAGTTTATTGTGTAAAAGTGAAATTCCGTTTCGTAGATGTTTGGTAAATTCCAATTTACTATTTCGTTTGTTTTGGTCTGCTATAATGATTGTTTTGATTTTACTTATCTATACAGGTTATTTTTTGTCATTGAATTTATCAATGGGGGTGATCTTATGTTTCATATGCAGAGGATGAGGAGATTAGAAGAAGCACATGCAAGGTGATTATAAATCTACGTCCTACGTCATTTCCTTTGTTCCTCGTTCTTGTTTGTATGGTTACTGATATGCATTAAGTTTAGGAATTGTAACTGTTTTTAAATGTAACTTTACTTGTCCCAACGGTGGATTTATGGCTATGCGCTAGATGGTTATGCCTCTTTTGAGCACCTTATAGGGTGAAATAAAACTAAAACCTAAACTTGTTCGTATATAATATCCCGGAACTGTACAATGATATCCGGTTCTGATACTGACACGATCGTCTTCTAAATTCTTGGGCCAACTTTGCCGGTCGCCTGTACTTTTTTAAATACCACATATTCCATTTTGCAAGATTAAACCGGACAGATGCGAAAATTTGACTTATTCGTAATGCTTATGTTTCTCTTCCTGGAATTTTAAAAATCAAACAAGGGGATGATAATTAATAAAATTTCGTATGACCAGGCATTGTTAGGGGGCTCATGAAGATTTAAAGGGAACTAATGGGCTTCTGACTTAGTATTCAGATCCAGTAATTAAGAAAGAGACTTATCATGGGATGTGTTAAAATGCTGGTGAAGTAACAGATCTTGTAACTGATAGAAGTATGAAAGGTGGTCGTAGAGCTGCCTTTGTTATTTTTGAGAACTCGAGGTAACTCTCAGAAATTTACCAAAATTACGTGGCAATGAGTGGAATAAGCTTAGTGGAGATTTGCCGATAACGTTGTAAATTTGATGCAAATACTTCTATTCCTTTTTTCTAGTAAGATGGTGTAGTTAACAATAGAAGTTTTCTGCCCGTAATATTGCTACTACCTGTCATCTTCCATTCTCCTGGTTGTTTAGGGAAGTAAAAGGTGGTTATATACAAAATCATACCTAGTTAACACCACTCTGAATATTTATTATACATGGGTATGTTACTGTACGTCAGATAACTATGTTATGATCACGGTTAGAGTTACCGTGATGATTAGAAAGTGAATTAAAGTAATTGCTCAGTTTTCCGCAGACAGTCGTGGCCGTACTTACGCATCTCTTCTGCTGCCACTCTTCGATGCTATAATTTTGATTTTTGTCCTATTTCAGATTTTATTCCGCTGAAATTTCATGCGCGCTTAATTATCTACACGAGAAGGGTAAGTATTGGCTTGAGAGCACTATATATGCTTGGCAAATCGCACCACGCAAGTTCTAATGTTTATTTAAACAGGACTGTTGCTACTACGTCTCATGGTAAGCTACTTCATTGCGTATGATGTTTTCCTTTAGTCTTCAAACAATAAACTTTCGTTCAGTTCTAGCTTAATCGCCGTGTATTTTGCTAGCTTGCTTAGGTTATTTTTTGAGCATTTTTTATGAAAGGCAAATTCTTTTGTAATCAGTAGTCTATATCACTTTTTGCAGCTAAATTGGTGAAGAAACTTAAAAGGAATCTTACGTGTCTGATCAGGTAGACAGAGTCAATTGACATTGCTGTCTTGTCTTTTAGGTATTATTTATCGCGACTTAAAACTGGATAACGTCTTATTGGATTCAGATGGTCATGTTAAATTAACAGATTATGGCATGTGTAAAGTAGGTATTTTGAATGGACTGCGTTGTGTGTGTCGAATGGAACCATTCCTGTTGTTTTATGTTCATTTGAATTGCGCAAACACACTTCAGTGTGGAGAATCATGCAATACTTTACCAGCTATCACTCTTATTCTGATAACGTAAAGAGTGATACCAGTTTCATGGGAACTTTTTTCTTGGAAACTTCCTTTGAATAACTTGTGTATCGGTACGCGACGAATGAGCAAGCTTACTAAACTGACCTTTGGGGCTTTGATTATGCATATTTTGCTATGTTATGCTATCTGCTGTCAAATGATTTGGTACTGTAGGTCTGCCTTTAAAAAAATGCATACCAAGTATGTCTGCTTTATAAAAAAATGCATACCAAGTTTAGTCGACTTACTGTTTACGATTTCTAGTATCAAGGTTTTTCAAAGCATAGTTTAGTATGTTGGAGTATACTTCTGTGATAGTTAACATTAGCACGCCTGTTTCCTCCCCTTCTCTGTTTTGTTGTTGCTACTCCGTCACAATCAGGCTTGTTTCCACAGATTTTCAATTGTTTGGTGAAGTATTACCATAGTGAAGTCAACCATTGCACGGTCGGTGTTTTAAAAATTGTATCCTAACTGCTTAACAGTTGAGAGCGTGTCAATGAGAAAAAAATACACGAAGACCATTATTTAGGGACTGCTAAATATGCGAACATAATATAGCATAGAAATAGTTACTTCGTGATAACTTAAAGGTCTGTGTAAGGTTTCATCCATGCAGAGGTATCTCAATACCTTTTGTTCTTGTAAACGTATCTGCCAGAATTGCTTGTAAGTTACATCCCGGTTTGATATTATTTTAAATTGATCTCATTCTAGGAAGGACTGCTACCGGGTGATAAAACCAGTACATTCTGTGGTACACCAAATTACATTGCGCCCGAAATTTTGCGAGGAGATGATTACGGTATGTTGGTGACTTTACAGATTTGCTGTGGCTGATGCATTTTTTGCTTCTTAACAGTCTGCAACGAGTTTGTATGTTACATTTTGCCTTGTTGCTTCAGTGTTATTCTGTGGAAGAAAGAATTATCTCGGTCATCATTTAGAAGAATAATTCAAGGTCACCACTCCAACTCCCAAGCAACTTTTATGTGCCCTGGATAACCTCCTTTGTGTTGTTTTTGCTTCGTCAGGCATGCTGAAGACAATTATTTTGTAACAGACTTGTCCATTATCAGGTTTGTTAATGTTTCCTTCTGATGAGATACACGAGAATGTGAAAGCCGTTTATAAAGTTTATAGTTAAAAGACCTAATGAGTTCGTGTTGTACTGTGCGATATTTTCACCAGTGAGCCATTCAGTTCTAATAATTCAAGTAGGTAATGGTAAGTTCCTTATGAACGATAACTTGGAGGCAAATTTCGCCGTGTTGTCAAAGATGTCGAATTTGAAGCCATAGATTGCCCTTCCTGATGCCCGCGGCCACAAGAAAATGACCGTTAATCGAGAGGTAAGAGGAGACCCTTCTTGTGGGTGATCTCGTCTCCTTATTTATTCGCAAACACTGACATGAGAATCAGCAATGCTTGTTGACGGATTCAGCACTAAAAATACTCACCAAACCCGCCTCCCTACTCGCCTATTTGTATTCAGTTATGTTCAGGGGGCACGTGTTGTCCTACCTCTTTAATGGCTGTCTTCGTCGTGATTTGGTCAGGTGGCAAGCCAGCATCCACACAACTTTATCTCCTGTCAAAAGGCCAATAGTCCTAGGTTTTTTATAGTCGGGTCTGTTAAAGGTAGACGGTAAAACTGCCTTCCTTATTGTTGTTCGGTAGTCACAGTCCGATCTGACATTGCATTTGAATCGCTTAATGTACATATTTTCGTCTTCCTTGTTAGGAGTAAGCGTAGATTGGTGGGCTTTAGGAGTATTATTATATGAAATGCTTGCTGGTCGTTCACCATTTGATATCGTTGGAGCTGTAGATAATCCAGATCAGAATACGGAAGACTACCTGTTTCAAGGTTTGCTATTGTAATTGTTATTGTGCTAAGTTGTGGTTCACATTGTCTGCTCGTCCGTTGTAGTAAGACGTATCATCGACTTTGAAGCTACTGATAAGTACATTCCTAGTACCAGCCACAGTGTTCCACTTCGACAAGATTACAAGGACTTTTCTTTTTGTTATACAATTACCTCAGGAATGTCATAATGCTCTTAACAGTGATGAGGTCAGTTAAAACAATGGACTGTTCTGGGAGTAGTACGTGACAAAAGCAAATATGTAGTGGTGGACCCCGTAAACGTTAAGACAGGGCAGTACGACCATTAAACTGAATTGCAGATTGCTATAATTTTGCTTGCGGTCTCATCATACGATTGACCTGGCTATCACCATTGGGAATTTTAACATTATAGGGGCTGGCACGATAACTATTTTGTAGAAAAAAACCCTATTGAGAACTAGCGAAGAGCACTTTTTGACGAAAGTTCGTGGATTGTTCTTTTCTTCGCGGAAGCGGCACTCTCGATTTGCTCGATTGCGGTCGAAAGATGATGATGATACATATTTGAAATTTGTTTTGCTTTACGGCGAAAGAGGTTT
This sequence comes from Chironex yamaguchii, assembly GCA_024741275.1. NCBI lineage: Eukaryota > Metazoa > Cnidaria > Cubozoa > Chirodropida > Chirodropidae > Chironex > Chironex yamaguchii. The sequence continues at coordinate 22,266 of JANTCA010005964.1, forward strand.
GCACTAATGACTAACGACTGTAGACCTTTGCCAGTGTTGGCGTTAAAGTGAAACTTTAAAGTTGACTATACCGAGCTGTCTGTTCCTAATCGTTGGCGTTGTTTTAACCTTACAGTTATTCTGGAAAAACCTATTCGAATACCAAGATCCTTGTCAGTCAAAGCAGCTTCTTGCCTAAAGGGCTTCCTCAATAAGGTATATGCACACTCTTATTACTTATATATCAGTACTGTTTAGGGTCTTCTATTTGCTGATGGTAGTGGATAGCAACTCCTGTACTGTGAGATTTGGTAATAGAGGATTCGATGCCCTGAGAGTTAGTAATGTCAATTGTACTCGAGGAAACTGCCGAATAAGGGAAAGGGGGTCGAAGATATTGGCGTCATCTTGGGTAAACTCAAAGCCCTTAGGGAAGGTATCTCCCAATACTAGGGAGACAGTCGCTTGTAACATGCAGTCTACCAAACATCACTTGAACTAGTCGTTAGCGCGCAGACTTCCCATGTTGGGAATGTAAGAATTAAATTGTGGTGGTGATACAAAAAGTTCTATGTGAAGCGCCGAGTTGATAAAACTACGCGTCTTTCATATTTTTTGTCTTCATTGCTTCTTACAGAAACCAGAGGAGCGTCTTGGCTGCCATCCACAAACTGGTTTCAGTGATATTATGTCTCACTTGTTCTTCAAGACTATCGACTGGGAGGCGGTAAGTTAGAATCGTTCCGTGTTAAACCTATTTTAAATTCTTTTTTAAATATCTCATGTATCATCCTGCCAAATTCTGTGTTTATAACATAATGCTGCTGTATTTTTTCTTCACAGTTGGAAAAACGACAAGTCACTCCCCCATACCGACCATTGGTGGAAAGCGAGGAACAAGTGATTGGAAACTTTGACCCGCAGTTTACGACGGAGCCGGTTCAGCTTACGCCAGACGATCCGTAGGTTTCGATTTTTTGCTGATTCTTGCTGTTAATTGTGATTACCATTTACCCGTTTTGATCAAGCAGATTTATGTGTCGCTCATACAAGCGACGTAAACCCTGAGCGTGGAGAACAAATTTGATCTTATACAACAGCTAAATTGCTATAACTTGTGAGTTCGTATAATCAGTCAGTATGCAGGATTTACCGTTGTCTTTGAATTAAACCTGGATAGAATGCTACTGGCCGTAAGATGCTCAACAGTGAAAGTTGAAACTTTTATAGCAGATCACAAGTAATCTCTAATGACAAAGTCGTAACATAAGTCATTGTATCAATATTCCAGTAAACTTTCAAATATCCAAGGTGTTATGATGACATTGCAATAACCGATAAATGTGTATCGTATAAACCTTTCGTGGACTAAAAATTGAGAGTCCTTTGTCAATCTAGATGAAGTAAAAATATAGCAATTTTTACATCAGTAACACATATGAAAGCGTGATCTGTCAGGAGAGTAAGGCTTTTCTAGTCAACCTCCTACGTTCCTTGCCTTGGTATCCAAGGCTCAGGACCCAATTTGTCTTTGTAGGATTTTAAGCAGTGGATTCTATTTAACCCATAGATGGGACCCTTCCAGGTACTAACACCCCGGGTCAGAGCGAACCTGGGAGTAATGGTGATTAAGGGGCCACTCCACATCCCCCAGAACTCCTAAAGTGGAGCCTCACCACTGGATGTAGTTTAATGTCTTACCCAGGACAAAAAATAGATTTACAAGTATACGTTGTTGATACAAGAGATTTGTCAAGGTGTTTGTACGCCCTTCAAGTGCCTTTAACCTGTCACAAACTTCAATTACGCTTGACCAATGGTTTGTTTTTCCAGGTCTGTGTTGGAGAAAATTGACCAGTCGGAATTTGAAGGGTTTGAGTATATAAATCCGTTACTTATGTCAGGGGAAGATGCCGTGTAATTTGGTACCTGACCGCCAATGAAGTAATCTCGTCAACAAAGTGGCAGTGGTAATCGATACATCGCTGGGGAGAAAAACAAGCCTTAAGGTGAAGGTGTCCGAGAAGCTACTAGTGGAGATCCGCTACTCTGTACCTCTTTTGAATGCTGTTTTTATACACAAAGGAAATGTATTTACTGTATACTTACTTTTCTTTTTATAAGCCGTATCACACCCTAAGATGTAGGTGTATCTGTATCATAAGTAGAGTTAGCAATGTCGGAGATTTGTCTATTCAGCCTGAAAGAACTTTTAATGAACTTTGTTGGTCATTGTATGTTTTCTTTAGAAACGTAGTGCGTCGGTGTAACAAACGGGAGAAAAGGCCTGGATGGTTATTTGATGTTTGGCGCCATTTGTACCAGGGAGATCTGTAGCATTTTTATACTGTACTAGTGTTAAGCCGTGTGTTCCAATGCATCAGTTCTATACCAGTGTGGTACTCCCTAATGAAATGTGTTAGTTTTGCTGCATTTGATACCTTAACAAGACTTGGTATCATATGTTTGTACCTTGACTGCTTGAAGCAGCCTTATCGGACATCTGATTACATTATTTAAGAGCAGAAGTATGAGTTTATCTGGTTTGTATTCACATGGAAGTGGATTTTGAATATTACAGTAACATCAATAATCGTAAAAACTGACGTAAAAATTTGATTCGTTCAAGCTAAATTAAGATAGCGTTCTCAGTCAAGCTACACATGCAACAGTCAGCCCTAGCTTCAATGATTATGTCCCATGTATCCCTTTTTGCGCTAAATGTGCTGTACGAAAATGTGGTATCGCCCTTGGTCAAATTAAACATTCCACGACGGGAGAATTGTAGCCATTAGCCACAAATCGGAAATTGTTCGCTCTGTTCGTTGGCATAGATATATTTTCACAACTGATTGCAATCGTTCAACAACGCGCAGGATATTTGCGTAGAATATTTTCAGTGTTCACAAATGCAATAAAAAACGAAATGATAGACACACGCAAAAAAATAAGTTGATTTGACGTTTGGGCTCAGTTACACTCGCGGATTATATACTACTATGCAACATGTGCAACTGCCACTTACAAAGTCCCCGGCTTAACACTACAACAGCTGATTTAGCTGACGGCAAATGGAGCTCTAACTATACCCTTGTCATTACTTTTCAATCCATATTTACTTGCATACAAAAGTCACTTTTTCGTCAATACAATCCTACACAAATATAAGCGGAAATACGGCGATAAATGTAATAATAATTCCAAAATCGACCACGATTATTTCCCAGCTTTTAATTAAAGAAAATGTAACATTTGTAAGTGATACTTCTTTTCTCTGATTAAAGATACGTTTACTGCAAATGAAATAAGATATCGTACACTTAAAGGAGGCTGGACAAAGAAATAAGAGATGACTTTTCTTGATAAAAAACCAACACTGTTGCCAAGTACCATTATATTCGTAGGGCTAGTTTTGGTAACCTCACTACAAAGAGATAATATGACCAGTCTCCTTTAGGTATAAGCTACAAGAGACAAAAGACAATCACTACATCTAATTGCATAACGAAGATATCAATTCATATGTGGTGTATGCAACTCTATAAAGAAACCTACGAATTTGGATAACCGACGGACACGACAGGTCTCCCATACTGTTACCACAACAATCCATACCACGCGCATAAGGTATATCCTTCATTTCAAAGACACCATTTTAATCATTCCACAATAACCAACAGTTTTCGTAGTCATAGCGAAAGCACTATCTATTGATAGTGTCTATTGATAGACAAGTCTGTATCAAACAGATAAGGTAACATGTAAAGTGAAGACCTAGTCCATTCCCACTGGTTGTACTAAATGTGTACAACCAAAAATCCCAACAGTATTTTTAGAAAGTTAGACCATGACAGTGTCACACAGGACTTAAAATTAGATGGGCTGACCTCTTTATCCTAATCAATATGTTTGACAATCATGTATAATCTGGGAATAGCCTGTCTTGAAAAAGGCTACGCAAATACCGGTCCTGTGTTAGAATATCAGTGAGAAAAGCAGTCCAAGTCACAAACATTTGGCAATGACATCAGATCCTGGCCAACATGCACTGTGCACACATCTCTCGTCTAAATGCCGACCCTGACACTATGGCAAATAACAGGGAAAAAGATCTATGTCACCTAATACTAGCATCGCGTTTCGTACAATCCACTTCTGGAAATATATCTAACCCATTTAATCACATCATGATCACTATAGTTAAGCTTGGATTCGAAGACTTTGAGGTAGCGGACTTTTAAGCCTGAGCAAGAAAACGGAACCTGAAGAGAAAAAACAAGACAATACATGAATACAGCAAAGATAAACGATAGATAAAACGAACATGGGTACCACCGATCACGTACCGATGTTTCAGCAAAAAAAATCTACAAGTTACGAGTAATTTGTGCGGGCAGTAACAATTAACTTACTCAAATTCGAAAATCCGTTTTTCAGCGCACCAACATTTGAAGGAGGAAAACTCGGAACAAACGTTCAATGACAGTTGTTATCGTTTGACAGTCCTCAAACCATACAAAAACGGTTCTTTAATTTTTACGATTGGCCAGTATATTTGCTAATATTGTCGCGCGTACAGTCATTTGAGGCTACGAAGGCCAGAAACACGACTATAATTTCAATGTGGACACCTAACAAATACCTAATGAATGCAACGTACCTCAAAGTTTAGGGAGATTGGAGGCCTAGTCCATTTCTTGGTGTCTTTGGTAGGAAGAAGCTCGATTTCAGCGCTTATCTGAGACTCCTTCATCCCGGCCATTCTTTTAATTCTGAAATACAAAATGGATTAATGACTAATTTGAAAACTGTTGTTTTCATATGAAACGTGACTCTGAAAGTGTTGATGCAAATGAATAACATATCTAATATAACTACAGAAAAACGTAGTAAAGATGCTTTGAAAGAAAAGGAATGAAACTGCAACTTGACCACTCTTGATAACTGCATTATGTGATATGATATAAATTAATTAGTTATTGTGACTATCAATCAGCAGTGAATCAAACAATCACACATTAAAAAAATTAATGGGAAAAGCTGTTTGCTTATTTCCTAATTTTTATATAAGTACACACATGTACAGACATTCATGCAAATTAGTGGGAATTAGTTATACTTACTTCCACACAATAGCATTCTCACTAGATTTGTATCTTGCCTTCCCCTTCAAACAAATAACTTGAACACCAGCAGTGGCAGGTGGAGTTGGAATCCTGACTTCAATCTTCTGCCCCAAAATTGACGGCTTATAATTTGATTTGAGCACAACTTTTACCTCCATCTTTGTACGTCCAACTTCCCTCACCAGAGGAATCACACGGAACGGCAAACTAATATCTTTTGTTGTTCGATACTTCATAAGCTCATATTCGCCATCAGGAGGAATGAAGCTGATGCTTCTTTCACTTTCGAACTTGCTTAGCTTGACACACTACAAGAAAGGTTAAAATAAGGTGGCTCAGAAAAGAACCTTGGACTGATCAGTGAAGGTCCATACAGTAAGTTACCTCTGTTTTGCACGTCATGACATCTGAGCTAACAGTGCCAAAGTCAACGCAAGAAAATCTGTCCAAATAAATAAATTGCACATTAAAATGCATGCTATTTCAATTTATTCCACTCGACAGCAACAACCCATTTCAAAACTATAAAAATAGTTTCCTATAATCAAACGTTAGTATACTCAGTTAAATTCTTTCCTCTGATACATCACGGGCAGTAGAGAACATCTCAAAGGGGCAAGGGGGACTGCCTAGCACAGCAGCTGTGTCTCCTTTGGGTCATTTTTTGTGAAAAGTAGAATAAAGTACTAAACGCGCACAGAATAATTGGTTTGCAAAAATATAGAAAATGGTTCTTATGTAAACAAAATTGCAAATCATTACTACAAGTCTTTTATGACCAACTTCAATCAAAAAACTATTATTCCAAAGCACAATGAACCACAGGTGGTAAACAACAGCAATACATCACTTCACAAACAATCAACAAAACCTCTGACAAAAAGTGGTTAGCCAGTCCCCTCGCCTTGCCATCCCTGCACATCACTTCATAAATTAAACAAACAACATACCTTTGATCTTTTCCGACCTCTGTAAGCAACATTTATACAAGGACCCAATGTTCATCCAGTTGACATTTTACAATAGGATAGATTACGTACTACTTACCTGATGAAAGGTACAATCGTCGATGGCAATACCAGTTTTACTGGTGTTCCTGTGACGGAAAAAAATTATTTGGCCAGCCTATTACTTGACATTTTAAGTTAAGGTTAGTGACAAATACTGGCACTGGTTTAGTAAAGCATAAACAATGACACCAATGGTTACTAAATTTCATTTGTGTCTTAATAAACTGTTAATAAAAAACCAATGGAAGCAAGTCTAGCATAAAAAATATACCAACGGAATCAAGATCTTCTGGATTCAACCATGATTGCAGATAAACATGGGTTTACAAAGATTGCCAAGAATATCTCTCACATAGGCAACATGACCAGAGGCAATGTAACAACACCTGAAGACTAGATCCTCTTACTTTTAGATATAAATCTACTAGATTGAGAGTGTAATGCACAGTATACAAATAAAAAGGAGAACAGCAATTTGATTCAAATTAATGCTAACCTTTTCGGTTGGCTGTCATTAGTGGACGAATCAAAGCCAGAAGTTTTAAGCTGTTTTTCCACCACTAGCTTGTCGTTCATTCCAAATTTACACTCAGGCATACCAGAGAGATAACTTTTCATGACAACTCGGCCAGACACATGGGCACTCAAAACTTGACCTGGAATAAAACAAGGCCAGCACTAAAATTATTGCTGTTTACTGTTACTTTCTCATTGATCACCAGAACTTATTGATATCATGATTCTATGACTCAAAAATATATATATATATACCAGTCCTCGGAATCCGCGACGGCAATTGGCAATGGCGTCGTAAATGCCGTCGCCTAAAGCAAGTGATGCGGCAAAAAATGCTGAATGATTTTTCGGGCACATATGAAAGTCAAACACTCAAAAAACCCCCAAAAATTACAGTTTTAGTCTTTCGGGGTGAATGTTACAAACCATTTGGACACAATTAAACAATTTTAATAATTAAACAAATTTCTCCGCCTTTCCCCTTGGCCTACAATGAGTGAATATTTAAGTGCCCACACTTGAAGTGAAAACGCTTGAAATGCTATTTACGTCTGTTTCTCTTACGAATAGTGACTAAAAAATTCTGCCTAAGGCACACTCTGACCCTGCCTAAGCTCTCTATTAGCTGCCTTGTAATTATTACATATTATTCTAAACTTTGTTTTAGTGCTTCCTACATACTGATTATGACAAATCTTACACTCTAACATGTAAACTACATTTTTGGAATCGCAATGAAAATGATGGTTAATGTAGTATTCTCTCTCGTTATTTCTACCCCTAAAACTATTACATTCTTCTACAATTTTACAAACCTGACATCTGCTGTCACCACTTACAACCATTCTTACTTTGATCATCGAACTCTTCTAACCTTGCTCTAACTAAAATATCTTTAAGTGATCTGCAACGAC
>JANTCA010005975.1:0-29807 GCA_024741275.1 Chironex yamaguchii
GCTTTTCCAGCCTTCTACACTGAAAAATGTACATGTTTTCCAGCTTTTCCAGCCCCATTTCTCAAAAAGGCCCTTTTCCCAGCTTTTCCCAGCCTCCATGGCCACCTTGATTTATGAAAAGTTCTTAAAGTAACCAACCATTTTACACGTTTATACTTCAAGGCATAGAAAGTTTAAAACTAGCACAGTGCAGAGTTACAATGGAACTTATTCCGGGATGACATTCTGCCTTAACCAGGAATATAAGTCTGATGTTTTTACACTTGTATCATAATTGAGCCGAGTGTAAACTAAACAATTCACTGCAGAGAGAATTCAAAATTTTAAGGACCATAAATTAAAAGACATCAGTGGCAAGATTGGGCATTTTTGTTACCAAACAAGTTACCGAAAGTTTAATATTAATATTTTTTCCACTAGTACTCAAAAGGAGACAAAAGCAATAAAAATTATTTCCTTCTGTACAGGAAAAAATTATTTCTGTAAATAGACAGTTAATCAATTTGCTCATTTGAATTATAACAGTATTCAAATGCTTGTTGTCCTTTAATAAAGAATAACATAAGTAGGAATAACCTAGGTAGTCGAGGACACCAGAGGACTTAACATTTTGTTAGCGAATGCTCCTACAGTACTATAAGTTGAAATATTATAGCATGAAGCTATAACTTTCAAGAAAAGCAGTCAATCATGTCGACAATTGGGAAATAAATTTCTGAACTTTTAAAGAAAGCAATAGTTAACTTAACAATCGATATGAACTATTGGCTTGCATTCCTTCTTTCGCGGCGGCCTTGCAATGAGCCTAGAATCAGATAACTGTGCTAGGTTTAGAGTGACGCTGTCGTTCAAACGAGATCGAGACTTAATGATGTGTTAATAGCCAGCTTGAATGTCAACATTGGAAACCTTGGAAAAGTGTCACTAAGTTTGGGGACGTGAGCGGTCATCTCAACAGTTGACATATAGTGGCTATATTCAGTACGATAATATGGCATAAAAAAAGAAAAACACAACGACTTCACCTACCCCTTTATTTGACAAAAATTCAAGAAGTGGAAAAACAAGATGTCTGTCCAAATAATTCCCAACACGTGAAGTGAGATCATACTTTTCCGCCATCTTTCCGAGTTCAAAAGGAAAAGTGAAAATAGCCTCTTTTGAATGTTGCTTGTGGAAGGCGAAACTGAGGCTGTAAAGATAGTGAGGAACAATTCGGGGTTGCCAGATTCGGGATTTTATCTCGAGATCTCAGGAATTTTCGAAGTGGATGGGATTTTTTTCGGGATTTTTTTTGGAAAAAATCCCAGCAAAATTCTCGGGATTTCCCAAGGAAATAGTCATATGATGATTAAAGCAACCCGTTTGATTCACACATGTTTTGATAACATATGAACACTCCATGAAAGGCAATAGAAGAATGCCATTTAGAACACCTCAAAAGTCAAAATTTGAACAGGATTTCTCGTGTGAGACTTTCCATCTTGTCAGGCGGGCTAAGAGATTCATCCATATGAACCGAATGCGTCAGTTACGTATCCCTTTATATATTTCCTGTTGTAGCGAGATTTAGTTTTTAGCCATTTGGGTGTTTTACAATTTGAAACGGTGTTTTATGTTTAGTCGTTATTTGAAGCCATGAAGTAGTCGAAAATTTATTGCCCAAACAGTACATAAAGTTAATTCAGACGACGACTTTGAAGTGTGAATGAAGTGCCGAATAGAAACTACTTGACTTGACTACTTTACTGCCATTTTATAACGAAATGACGACAAGTTTTGTTTGTTTATATCAGAAGACTTGTTTAGTTCACTTAAATGTTTTATCTTATAGTTAACATCAAAATATTGTATGAAGCCCTTTTCCTTTTGTCGGTCAACTTTCAACAAGATAATGAGTTTGAAAATCCTTTGGGCAATGTCAAAATCTCATTGAGGGGTTGAATGTTGTCATCGTCAAATCATATAAAAATCTCGGGAAATTTCGAGGAAAACTATTGAATTATGGGATTTTTAGGCCTCGATTTGGGATTTTAATAGATTTCAATCTGGCAACTCTGGGAACACTAAGGAACTTCAGACCGACAAATCATGCTGCACAGGGTTGCCAGATTCGGGATTTTATCCCGAGATCTCTGGAATTTTCGAAGTGGATGGGATTTTTCTTGGGAATTTTTTTGGGAAAGAAATCTCGGGAAAATTCTCAGGATTTCCCAAGAAAATAGTCATATGGTAATTAAAGCAACCCATTTGCTTCACACATGTTTTGATAAGATATGTACACTCTATTAAAGACAATAGAAGAATGCCATTTAAAACACCGCAGAAGTCAAAATTTGAACAGGATATCTCGTGTGGAACTTTCCATCTTGGTAGTTAGGCTAAGAGATTCACCCATATGAACTGAATGTGTCAGTCACGTATCCCTGTATGATTTGTTGTTGTCATGACGTTTATTGTTTTTTAGCCACTTGGGTGTTTTTATTATTTTAAATGGTGTTATGTTTACTCCTTATTTGAAGCCGTGAAGTAGTCATAGAGATAAGTCGCCGTATCTTCATATACTGCTGAAGTTAACAAGGAGCTATGGCAAATCAAGTCAATAGATGTCCCTGTAGAATTGAGAGAGGATCCTGTTATGTTTTGGAGCCATTTCAAGGATTTTAAAGATGCAGTTGGAGAGCTGCGATTTAATAACATGGCACAACTTGTGCTTGGCTGACATACATTAAACTAATCAAATGCTGAAGTAGAGCACATTTTCACGAAGATGAACTACTTAAAAAGTAAATGGAGAAACAAATGGCAAGCCCCATCACAGAAGCATTAATCTGTGTCGATGGGGGTCTTCAATGGAGACGTGAAAGTCATTATAATTTCACAGTAAGCCATAGCATAAAAAAAAAAGTTATTACCCAAAACATTATATAAAGTTAATCCAAACCACGACTTTGTTCTTGATGAATGAAGTGTCGAATAGAAACTACTTGACTTGACTACTTTACTGCCATTTTATAAAGAAATTATGACATGTTTTGTTCGTTTATATGAGAAGATTTGTATATTTCACTTAAATGCTTTATCTTACAGTTGACATCCAAATATTATACGAAGCCCTTTTTCTTTTGTCGATCAACTCTCAACAAGATAATGAGTTTGAAAATCGTTTGGGTAATGTCAAAATCTCATTGACAGGATGAGTGATGTCGTCACCAAATCATAAAAAATCATGGGAATTTTTAGGAAAACTACTAAATTATGGGATTTTTTAGACCTTGACTTGGGATTTTAACAGATTTCAATCTCACAACTTTGATCCTGCATCCAAGAAATCACCACTTGCCTCTCAATATCCTTGAAACACAGGGATATAAATGACAGGGAAGTTACCAGTTTGATAATACTGATACATGGAAGTTACGAGTTTGATAATACTGATACATTTACCAATGAAGCAATTACTATAACGTATATTAGAATCTGACAGTGGCAAAATACTAACACCTTTAAATTAATAAAGCATGTTGGTACCCCCTCCATTCCATAAGCCCACTGAAAATTTCAAGATAAGTTTGACATCGGGGAAAACTCAATTAAAAACTTGACTGAAATTGATTTAATTCACCTTGCAAATACTAGAAGAAATCATTTGCATTAGATAGCTTTCACTGCCCTGGAGAATCCTTGAACGTATTACACATTCTAAGGGAACAAACCCTATATATACAGAGCATTGTTTGTGTCCTTGTCCCTTGGCACTGAATTGCAAAGCAACAGTGGATTAAATGGGTGCAGGTTCATGTCTATAGGAACATAGGGCCTAATATTTCTGTTTCCACTGTAACAAAATTTTACTTTCGTACTGCTCTTACTCTGGCAGAGTTGCCTCTCTGTTTAAGATTTCTCGTAATGTACAACTAACGGTATACATTGTCTACTTCTATTTCCAATTAGGTGAAAACTTACTGTCTCAGCTTTTAATTGTGCTAGTCATCACTGGACATCACCATTACTTCTATGTCCTTTACAACAAGGACTGATTCTGGTTGTCCGTAAAGCTTGCAAACACAGAAAAACAAATGGTTTGGCAAATAAATGTTGTTGTGCAGCAACACTTTACTTTCAACGGAACCATTTTGCCAGTTGTACAAGGATCGATCTTAAAAACAAAATCTTGAATCATTTTTATCTTGCACCAAGGCATGCATAACTGTTGCAACAGTTAATTGAGCAACAGTTGACTTTGCAGGTAGTTACTTTTGCATGAAAGGATTGTTTTATCAACAAGGCTATACAAGTTTCACTGATATTCTTACATTCTCTGCAGGTCATGTTGCTGCTTACAGTGAGTGACAACTGCTATGTAGTAGGGAGGGCAAGGGAAAATGCAATTTCATATAAAAATTTGAAGTACCTCCTTTATTGGTCAAATCAAGTGAATTTCCACTTCTGGAGACACACAAATTCCAGAGCCAGAGTTGAAATGTTATCCCATAGTAACAGTAAAAGAATATGATTGAACAGACGGATGATATAGGTCTTTACAATGCTACAATAAGATAACAGAGGAAACATTGTCTGTGGCAAAGTCACCATAAAAAATTACTACTGTATAATGCCACGAAGAGCAGTGCTCCAACATACATAAAGTAACACAGTGCAATGTTAAAAACATGGACAAGGGCAAAGCAAATAATCACAATGACAATGACATTTGCTATTACTGGAAAGGGAGACCAACATAAAGTCCAAAGCCAAAAAATGACTAATTTGGGAAATAGAGAACAACAGTGAAGGTCTGAAAATGAGTTGTGACAAATAATAAGGACTTTGATTAGATAAGCAAGAACATCACAATAAGAACAAGGTTTCAAGTAAAGAACACAGTATTTAACATAACAAAAATATTGTTCTCAACTGACATGTATCTCTTTACAAAAACCACAGGTAATCCTCTGTTACAAACTTGTGAGAATGTTGTAACTCTGCCACAAGATATTCTGGTTGGTTGATGAGGTTTAAAAAGCATATAATAAGGCCATAAATACCAGATATTCCTTAAAAATTATCTAAATATAATTAGATTCAACATGTTTTATGGAGCAATCCATGGTGGCCAAAATTTATCATTTAAATATTTTTTACTGTTTAGTTGTATGTCAAGATTTTCCTCCCATTCTTCTTCAACATACTTGTATAAGTCTAATGTTGCTCTGGCATCTTCAACTGAGCAATGGGATTTTGACTGAATAGCACGTCCAAGTAAAATAGAAGAAAGATTCTTAAGCGATGGAGTAGTTTGCAATGGCAATCCAGACAATATTCTCAATGAAGAAAATCTGGATGTGTCACGAATGAGCTTTGACTTCACTCGTAAACAAAGAACTTTCAGATCCATGTGAATTGCATGTCCCACCACAATCTTATTCTTTAGTAACTTCTTAACTTTTTTCTGTGCACTAGTAAATGACACTGCAGTTTTCATGTGGATTGGCTTGATTCCACTATACCTAAAACAGAACATAATATTGTCAGAGAAAGAATTCAGTTGTGGAATCTTAACTGGGCTGAAATAAGGCATTAGTTCGTAAATAAGATGCATAGCCTGGGTAGCACAATTTGACAATCATAGGTAGCACTACAAATGTGCACTGCAAACTACACTAGTTCTGTACTATAACCACTAGCAATGCACAACATAGACTTCATGATGGAATCAAGATGCAATTTGGACTAACAAGTGTAACCAGCAGAAATCAGAACATTTTGAGACAGCATACAGGTGGAGTGGAAGGCAAACAGAACCGACTTATGAAGACGGGATCAAATTTGTTATCAATGCAAAAAGAGTGAAGTGGTATTATTAGAAGTAATAAGAGGGTGGACTTAATGTTCTAGCTTAATAAAATGCTGGACAGCAGCGACAATTGCAAGGAAATGCTGGTATCAATGGATGAAGTTCCATCAGCTTTCATGAGCTTGCAAAGATGTGGGGCATTATAACACTTTCCACAGGCAAGATATATGGAGAAAAGTGCATATTTCCTCGCAAATGTAATGCTATGAAACTAGTTAAACAGGCCAATGGTAGTAATGAGCATTCGCTCCACAAGACAATTTTTCAGGGTTAAGGTTGGGCACTTTAGTATAGGCTATTTCTGGTATAAATGGAGGACATTTTCTAAAGACAAAAAGTAAACAACCTTGGGTTCTGATGTGGAACTTGAGACTGATTAAGGCAGCAGACAAATGCATGTAAGCGTGATTGCTTCTTGCTGGTGTGATGGCATGCGTTATAGTAGAATCCGTATTTCCTGGTAGGAAGAAATATCTTTCACACCAAGTGTGGTAGATTGTAATATAAAGTATTTCATTTTCATAAAATGAACATTGAGAAATTAAGTAATATTAACAATGAGACTAATAGTTTGTTCAATTAATTGGAGTCAAAACAAAAACAAAATAAAAGCCTAATATTGACACTAATTGTATACTTCATTCCAATACCAACAAAGGGTGATACTAAGTTTAAAATATATTTCCTTTTTGATTCAAAAGAACCAACCGTTTTAAGCTACTTGTTTTGGACGCAACTGAGGCCGGTATATCCCTATATGCCTTCATAAACCTTTCCGAGTTGAATCTAGTAATAAAAACGTTTTTGACTGATCTAGTATAGCTAACGTTAACAAAAGGTAGGAACGACAGCAAAATTTCCCATGCCAAGACAAGCAGAAAAAACACAAAAATGAGACGTTACTCCTCCGCGGATTATAAACTCACCTTGTTCTATAGTCTGTTATCTTCTTCTTTGGCCGAACATATTTATCGAACAACACGTTGCCATAATAATCCACGATACTACATCTCGCCAATGCACTCTGCTTTCTTTCGCCGACCCCGACCATTTCACAGTCCAAAGCTATAACTCGGTTTCGTTTGCCGACTCGTCCATTTCTCAAAATTTCATCTAAATCTGATTCAGCACTTTGTTTCTCTACGCTGCTTGTAGCACTAGAAGTTTGTGAAGAACCGCAACACTTTGAACGGCCTTGGCTGCATCCGTCCTGAGGAACACTTAAACTGGAAACACAGGACGACCTGTCCGACTCGCCGTCTGATGTTAGTACATTCATTATACTTCTCGTTCCTAAGAACTTAATCAGAAAACTATTGCTAGTTCTGTTTCCATTCCAACCTATAAGCAATGATGCAGGGGCTCTACCTTTTAAGCCCTGTCTACTTAACATCAGAGTGGTGCAATGGACTGGCGTTGCAGATGAACGCCATATTGAGAAAGGAAAAAACAAGATCTCAATGGAACTATGTCGCGTGCTCGTTTGAAAACGAGGTCGGTCTTGCCCGGTCTTGCCCGGTCTTGTCCACAGATATAAAAGGACTTTTATATATATGGTCTTGCCCTGATCACAGAATGAGAAGTCATTTCCTCTCCTGTGCCCTGATGGAGAGTCCAGTGAGATAAAAGAAAAGCATTTCTTATACCTCTTTGGTATACTCTAACTACAGTAAACCCTGATAGAAATACAGTAGATTCTCGCTTACTCGAACTCTCAAGGGACCAAGAGAATTGTTCGAGTTAGAGAAAGTTCGAGTAAGACAAAGAGTCTTAAATTTTACCTCATGGAAAAACATAAATTAGTGATTAGGTTCCTGAAAATACAGTGTTTTTGCATGCTGGTACCTTATGTAACATTAAAATAGTCTACAATGGATGTTTATCTTGAGTACAAACATTTTTCTCTCGTGTAAAGTTGCTTAAATTCATCCCCTTCTCAATATTCCGAAGAATTTTACATTTTTCTTTCATAGTTTTAGACGTCAGTTTTCGTTTACCAGAGGTAGACGCCATCTTGCTAACTCAAGAAAAAAATTCCTTGCATGCTGTCCAATCTGTCTTTTTACACGTGGGGACGTTTGAATATCCATTTAATATATCGAGTATTTCAAACGGCCCTGTTTGACTTTTCTCAATTTACATGGACGTTTTACCACGCTCCCGACGTTTAAGGGAAGGAAAAGACACTATAATCTTTAAAGTTTAGATAATTTCAAAATAATCAAAACACTTTTCAGAAAAAGTTCGAGATAGAGAGAGAAATTGTCCCAAGGGACCGACATTTCTGTTCGAGATAGAGGAGTTGGAGTTAGAGAGATGAATCTCTTATTAATCTTATTAATACATGCCAGATGTCCAAGGGACCGGGCCTTTAGTTCGAGATAGAGAGCAGTTCGAGTTAGAGAGAATCCACTGTGTATTTTTACTTCATTGAGTAAACCGCAGAGTTTTAGGCCTAGCTAGCGTAAACAAACAGCCAGTTATTCGAACCTCCAACGAAAGTTGAAAATTGGTTCGAATTACTGAGAGTTCCAGTAACTGAGATTTTTGTCAAAGAGAGCGAAAAATAACTTCCGACAAATGATACTTATTAAGTGTAAAAGTAAGTGCAAGTTCGAAAATCTTGGGGAAATTATAAGGGTTTGTTACGGAAAATCCCTGTTAGGGAAATAATATCTACTTCGACTAAGTGGCAATTTCAAAAAATTGTCAGTTTCAATAACTGGGAGTCTACTATAATAACAACTCTGTGTCGTAGTCTTTCAATTCCCATTCTTGAAAGTGTTCTCAAGACAGCCCGAAGCAAAAATAAATTTCCTTTTATGTATCGAGACCAATATGTTCCTATGCAATTCAAGATGGTCTTCAGAGTCAGCTTTCTTGAGACTACTCCTCTAAACGAGTTGTTTAGACCAAAATCACGTGGCTTTAAGGACGACCCAAAAATACGTTGGAATACACTACAAAATCTCTCTTATATGCTAGAATGTCAAGGTTACTTAACCTCATGTATTTATCGTAGAAAATAAGTAGTCCATTTTGACTGTCTTCCCTTTTTTAAGTGGAGTGGCCAGAAAGAATCTGTAAGGTTTTGGTGTCATCAAACATGATGGTGCTCGTGAGTGCCCTTGGCTGCTTGCTAGACAGTAAATTTTTTGTGACCAACTTTGTGCAGACCATCTCTTGTTTTGGAGTTAGGACATCAGGCTCCATTTTGCATGGCAGAGGAGAAAAGAAGCACATTCAATGGATATGCTGTTTTTCTTTATTTCCCAGTGGCGTGCTGGTCGGAGGGTGGTGGCCCGTTCCCCCAGGAAAACCTTTTTCAGAGGTGGCATAGCTCCATGTCGACTTTGCAATGGTTTGAGGAGGCGTTAAAAAAGCTAAAAAGACAGGTGAAACTTAATTTGTCATTTTTTGATGACATACCACTCTAGACCGGACGTCTACTGCAGGAGGCGACATAAGATGCCTCTGTAGTATGGAGGCAGAAGGATGAAAACGACGTGGGACGAAGATGGAGGGCGCTACGAAAGATTCTGACAATTAGTCCAGAAGTATCTAGCTTTTTCCTTGATCTTTGGCAAAATCGTTTTTGTTTTTATAAAACTGTTTGAATAAAGTTAATGCAGCGAGTTCTCCATTAGAATGAGGTGGTTTACTATTATCCATGCTCTTACACGTTTAGATGCAAAAGAGATTTTTATATAAATGTCCCGTATGCTTAACTTTAGAGTGCCCCTATCTGAGAACACATAGTTAGAGACGATGTCCAGGGAGACAAGCGTTTAAGAAAATAGATTTACTTACTATTTTCCTTTTAATTTCCCTCGCACCGAAAGCACGTCTTATTTTAGCCCTTAAGGTCTTGCAAACCAAATTACTTTTGCCTTGTTAAATGAAATTTTTCAAATTTGTTTTCTTTTTCTGGTATTTGTAGAATACGATTCACTATTTCCAAGGAAGATTTTTTCATAAAAAACTTTGGTCTTGATCATTTCAAGCAAGACACAAGGAGATACAGACGAAACTTTGAAAGCAATGAACAAAACAGCTGCATCTTGGGACGCATGAGATGAGGGAGAGAGACCAAAAAAGGAGAAAAAGAAGTGCGTTAATTCAGATAGAGGTAAGCACGGACGAAAAAGTATGACACGACGAATCGAGCAGTAAGATGAATGAAGTAAGCAACTGCATTTAGAAAGGCAAAACAGACAGCATTTGTAGGTATCTGATGATGCTTTTGATTGAGTAAATTGTGTGGTCTTGATGAATGCAAGAAGGCCATTTTGTTCTTATTTCATTTCCAAATTTTGACCAAAATCCGGTTTCGTGATTTTATACAAGTGGTTCATCTCTCATTAGGGGTCGTTAATCCCAATAAATAGGCTCTCATTAGGACCGTATGATTCCCACAGGTGTCAAATACCATAGGTTAAGCCGTAAAAATGATGTTTGAGCTGATATCAAGGGGCTATTCTCTTCAGTTACGGAAGTGCCCCCCCCCTATGATTACCTCCCAGCACACCACGGTTATCTATGTATTACCATATAACGCTTTCATATAGGTTTATCAGATACTTCGATTTTCGGGTTGGAAGTCCGTTTCACAGACTAGTTTTATGCATTTTATCAGTGGAATTTTCTGAATGAACTTCTCATAATGACATTTCAGTTTTACAGCCGAATTAAAGTTGTAGAACAATTTCAGGCTAATGATCATGCCTGTGGATTTCTGTCACGTGTGTTCTCAAGTTCGAAATTTGAGTTTTGTCCAGTCAATTTATGCAATTGTCGTTAAACATTGATATGAAACTCTCAAATATTGTCCTGGATCTGTATTGCCTAACTTTAGTTTTTGCACGAGACCGAACTATTACACACAGAGAAACATATTAAGTTACAGTTTCATTCAAGTAACTTATGAAATCTATTTGTGTGGATTACATGTCCCTCAGTTTCAATTTCAATTAATTGTTAAACAAGGGAAACCATATTTAACCTGCTTTCGTGTGGATTCCATTTCACTTAGTTTCAATTTCCATTTCTCAAGACCGGCTCTTCGTAAACTCTAAAATACTCAAGGAGTCGGAGATTATTCTGAAAGGATGGCCCTAAAAATTTTCTTATCGAGAGCAGATATCCTTACAGAAATCCCTTAAAATATGTTTTCAGTAGCTTCTCTCGTCGTTCAATGAAATTTCCAATCCAACACTGACTTCGGGAACTTTACGATGCATAGGCTTAATTAGGCTACTACTCATTATGACATTTTGGCTGCCGCCGTTCTGTTACAAATTTGTTACATTAATGTACAAAATTTGTTGCTTTAACAAAATGATAGGGAACAGGGAGATCCCTTGTTGGTTACTGTTTGTAAATGCCGTTTGTAAAGTTTTATCGTGTGCGCAGTGTGTGTGCAGTGACCCAAAGACTCATCCATCTGACCCCTGCCAAGCATCAGGTTGAGTGTCTATGTTTTCTGAAAGTACTTGACTAGTATAGCTATGAAATACTTTTAAGTTTTTTTGTTTCATGTTGTATTTCCTTAAAGGCCTTCTCGAAGTGTCTGATTTTATTTAAGCCCGGACCGTGGCAACGTAAAAGTTGAGGATAATCAGAACTGTACTTCCGTACGATTTTGGTCATCTAAGGTCTCAATTTCAAAATTCAAGGTACTTATTTGTCTTACTGTAAGACTTAGTTTCCATCTATGGTCGCATACCTGAGAAGTTTTTGATCATCAAAATCACATGTTACATGCCAACTTTAATGGAAAATCCCAAACTGTTTTTTCTTTGGCAATATCATCAACAGGTTAGAAAACTTTAAACAATTAATGCGGCATAGTACAAAAATTGGCTTAAACAGACTTGACTTCCATTGTGGAACAGCCGTGTAGGAGGTTGGGTACAACAGCTAACTACGGGATAATTTATCCTGGACTTTTATTTTATCAACTTTGAATCCACAGCAGAATGTCTTGCCAACAGATTGATTGGGATCTTTTCAACCAGTCGAAAATTAAGAGAAACTAACATAACGAGATTGACCAAAGTATTAGTTATCTGTAAAAATTTTCTATCTCAAAAGGCAAAGCATGCCCCCAACCCTCCCAGGGACAGGGAGTAGTTGCCCTCTCCTGTCCCCCAGCGTAAGCGCCCTTGGTGCCTGCTCGGTACTTTCACATGCTCTGTGACTCTGTCCTCTTGGTGGCACATGCTTGCATTGTTCATTAAAAATATTGCGTGACTACTACTACGATGGAATTCAACCCAACTATCATGTGACTGTCAATATCGAACAGACCACGGCTGACTTGTCCTTGCTGGCCAAGGGTGCGACAGTTTGTACAGCCAACATTCCATTACGGCAATGGCGTGTTTCTGGTGCACGAAGTTGCTTTTTGCAATTTCGTTGATCACTATAGCAAATGCTGGTATTCTGGATGTCACTAAAGACATAATCAGGTTTGCCAAGAAACACAAGGATGTTGCAGTTACATATTTTAGACAAG
Source organism: Chironex yamaguchii (assembly GCA_024741275.1). Taxonomy (NCBI): domain Eukaryota; kingdom Metazoa; phylum Cnidaria; class Cubozoa; order Chirodropida; family Chirodropidae; genus Chironex; species Chironex yamaguchii. Next base: position 12,375 of record JANTCA010005975.1, read on the forward strand.
TCGATGGTAATGGAAACTTACTTGATCGCAGACACCCTTCATATGGCCGTGAAACCCAAGGTCACATAAACAGCGAGATCTCAGAAGAAGATAGATCAATATCGGCAATGCGAGTTGTGCCAGCAGTAGCCAAAAATGGTGGACAGGTAACTGTGTCTTGGACTGGTGTTGCAAATACAACACAGGATGATTGGGTTGGATTCTACTGTCCTGCAACGGATATACCGTCTCATTATTTGGATTACATCAAGGGTACGTTTGTTATTAGACTTTAAATTGGAACACCATGGTCTTAAGCAGCGCTGCTCAAGTTGTTAACAACTCTTTTACTGTGAGGACTGTACTTACATTTGCTGGCGATAAGAGTAATGCTTAAGGTAAACTTGGATGTGATATGCTCCTTCTATCAAAGGAAAGCCCGCAATCTTAAAGACAGCGCTTTCTACGAATTTCCGTATCTTACCCTAAGCCAAATCTAACGTAAACCCATACCCTACATCATTAAGTGTTGTACGAGATACCTGCTACCTGCGAAACACTAACGATAATATAAACGTAATCCTTATGCTAACCTAACTCCAATTTTATAGTGTTAACGCAAACCTAACCTTTTTCTTGGTATCAACATACTTCTTTCTCCTTGCGTAGTTAGGCAGAATGTGCTACAGGTTAAGGGTGAGCTTAACTATCTCATCCTAAGTCTCTCACCTCTAGTCACGGCAAATATTTCTGTGATCATGGGCCTTCAAGTTCATCTGGTATAATATACCCCTCAAAACACTGTATAAACCCGTTAAGTTTACCTTGTACAGAGTACGCTATGCTGTGGGGGAGGGGGGTAGTTGCTCCCGTGCCTTTTTATAGTGGGGCAGGAGGGGCAAGCTGTTCCAAGACAGGACATTTTTGTAGATGACAAATACTTTGGTCGATCTCGTTGTGTTAGTTTCTATTAGTTTTTTTCTGTTTGAAAAGGTACAAAGCAATCTGTTGGCAAATCATTCTGCTGTTTATTCATAGTCAGTGAAATAAAAATCCGTAATAGTTTATCACTTAATTAGCTGTCGCAGCCAGCCTCTTTAAGTGAAGTGCCGATAGAAAGCAAAAGTTGTTTTGACAATAGACCAGAGAACCTTAGTGCTAAATGAGGTCTGAAGATTTCTGCCACTAGAATGTGTACAATACAATTGCTTGTTCAATTTGCCAGCCTTTTGTATTTTTTTAAGCGAATAATCATCATGCTACACGTAGATCATGCAGAAAATGACAGAAAAAACAATTAAAAAGGTATCTCAACAGCCAGGACAGATAAACATTGGAAACTTATATCAAAAGACGACAAAAGCCATGACAGAGAATTGCAACAAAGGAAGCAGAATCTTGTGTTTCGGAGGATGTTAGTGATAAGGCTAGTTCTGATTGTAATGAGGAATTCATTGAAGAACAATGGGTTAAAGAAGATCACATTTTCACGACAAAAATACTAGGGAAGACAGTAAAATTTTCATGAAAATCCTTTAGAAGAACAGGTGGTGGTATAAACCAATATCTTTGAGCAGTGTTACTGATTTCGATTGAATTCACAAGCATAAAAAATGACAAACAGCTAAAAAATAAATTAGTTAATATAAGTAAATGAGAATGTTTGGAGAGCACTCAATTGCATTAAGGTAAGAAGTAGTAAAGTTATAAATACAGATGTTTTTTGGATATTCTCTTGTTATTATGTCCCTTTCTTTGTGGACAAGTAGCAAATTAGCAACAGATATTTCACTTATTTGGGGTGTAACTCCCCCACACCCTCTGCCATCCCTATCCTTGTATATGAATAATGTCATTTACTACCCACTTGTATGGAGACTTTGGTAAAATATTTTCCCTATTGAAGAGAATCTAAAGGCTGAAATCTATGACTGTCGGAGCACATACCTGTGAAAGCAATATGGTATGTACCACCAGTACTAAATTATATTAGTGGTAAAACTTCACTATGTGCCCTCAGTGGAAACCTTGCCCACCAACCTTTGGCTCATGCAGGCTTCCCTGCCAGTGATGATTCCCAAGGGGTTCACCTTAATTCCTTGCCAGGGTTGTGATAGTTTTATTGAACATTGATATGGAATGGTTACTACTGTGTTAAAATTATAAGACATAGTTGTAAGAACATTGTAAGAACAGCTGTTGTTGACATGATCAATTCTGCACTAATATACACTAATATGTGCTAAGAATAAAGAATAATTTGTTTTCAATGCTACAATGCTGGACTGTGTTCCTGTTTTCAACTCAAAGATAAAGTTGTACAAGTGAAATGGTTTTTTTATCTGTTGAATAACCATGACAATTTCACATATCACATGGGTCAATTATGAAATTCAAGCAACTTAAATCTTAAGGCAAAAGCTTCCCATGCAACAATGCACCCTCGCCTTGCATGATTGAGTTTTTTCTGTTGTGTTCCCAGGATTTCCTTTTGTGCTCCCATAGATTATGTATTGCCCCCTACAGCATCTCATGACCAGGACTGCTTTACAAACATAGCCCAAATACCCTCTAACATCCAGTGTATGTTCCCTGACATCACTATTACTAGGATGTCATTGCTCGCTTTGACTCCATGGGAGAGTTGAGCTGCTACTATCTGCCCCGGTTGAATAATTCATTAAGCCCATAGCAATGTTTTCGTTATTCCTTGCTTGCTTCCTCAGCCCATTATTAACCGGTACATCAAAAACACCCAAAAAGCTGGCCTATTAATAAAGCCTGTTCTTGCACAAGATGATTAACTCACCATGATGCTGTAAGTGTGGTCAGTAAAAGGTATCATGAAAATATTTCACCACTGGAAAAATCAACAATTCACTCAAAATACACCAGGCATGAAGCTAAAGAAATGAAATACGTGGAAGTCATTACCTAACTTTAATTTTTCAAGGAAGGTGACTGCTCTTGAACTCAGCAGTTCGATTTTTAAAACCTCTCCTTGGATTGATCAAAAGAATATAAAGGAATGGTCAAGTCTGCAGTCAAAGATTACAAACATCTTTTACATGACAACAAAAGAGAAAATGTCAGTTTGATCAAGTGAGTTCATCAATTGAAATAGTTCTTTCAGATAGAGACTATTTCATAGTTTTGGTATTTCTAAAATTCAACAACAAATTATCTTCAGCTTCCCAACATATCCAGACAAGTTTTGTACTCTTGCCAACTTAACAGGCCTGAGCTAGGATTGCATTTAAAGAGCAATTTAAAAAGGTGTGAGTGGACAAGACCAAAGAGGAGGACAATACCTATCTCAAAGTACAAGCATGGAACTAAATATGCTGTCGATTCTGAATCAGTTCATGTGTACCCACAACTTTCCAATTTCTACATTGGACATATCTTTCTATTCAAAATGGCGTCAAACTACAGCAAATTGCAATCTTTTTTACTATTAGAAGAACAAAAACTTAGAAGTTGCTTGGAACCAAAGAGGCTCTTATGAGTATTGAAAATGAAGTTGTAAGTACAGTGAACTGCAATGACTTGATTGATGTCTTTACCATCCTCACCAACTTTAAGCTTCCAAAACATACATTTGTGAATAAAATTGTTTGAAATTACATTTCACTTGCTGTTGTAACTATTGTTTTTGCTTGCTTTTGTAATTATTGTTTTTTGCTTGCAGTTGTAATTATTTTTGTTTGCTTGCAATTGTAATTATTTTTGTTTGCTTGCGGTTGTAATTATTTTTGTTGGCTTGCAGTTGTAATTATTTTTGTTTGCTTGCAGTTGTAATTATTTGGATTGTAGGGCTCCCAGGTTCCATTACAGCTAGGAACCCCTGGTCATCTTAATCTTCCCTTGCATATTATATTCATTATGTTCTATTAATTTCTGTTTTGTTATATTTATTATATAATATTAAGTTGTACCTTATTTGTTTGTTTTTAGTAACTCAGTCTTCAACATGGGCTAAGGGTTTTGGATCTTTGGATGTGATTGTTTACAATATGAGGACATCATGTGAATTCAGATACTATAGAAGGCATGGTACTGAAGGGTCTCAACTGGTTATGAAAAGTAATCCATTGAATTTTGTTGGTGGAAATGGAGCACCAATGCATGGCCACATTGCTCTTACTGGTAACCCAAGTCAAATGCGAATTATGTGGACCTCGGGTGATGGTATGAATTCTTTTTATTTGTCAAAAGTTTACATGTTATGTAAATATATGTAAGATAATTCTGTTCTAATTTATGCATCAGTTAAAATAGCTTTAAACATGACCTGGTAACAACAAACACTTGTTTTTTCAAGGATGTTTTTCCTCTTAACTAATGTAACAGGAAAATCTTAAGCAACCTCGTGTACACAATTGACTTACATGCAGCTAACTGGTATTGTTTTTAATTTAAGTTTCAGAACCAGTTGTAAAATTTGGCTTGTCAGCTTCTACGCTGAAACAAATTGTTAATGCTAAAAGTAGAACATACAAGGCCAGTGACATGTGTGGACCTCCAGCAACAACAACAGGATTTTGGGATCCTGGATTTATTCATGATGCTTTGCTAGAAGATTTGAAACCAAGAACTAGATACTACTACTCTTTTGGATCTGAAAAGGTATGGCGCTTGCTTACATCTTAATGTTATGTAAATAAACTCATTATTTAGATGTTTGCCAAAAACTCTGCCCATAAATATTCACCTGTGGCTAATCATGATGAGTCTAATTAGAGAGGGAAGATTATTCTCTGAAAACAGTGGTGTGTGTGAGTAAAGTATGTTTTCAGTCCCTAGATTGTTAGCCTCCTGCAGCCCAAGTTCAAGATGGAGATGAAACACCTCAGGACTGTGATAATATAGATGTTTGGTCATGGTTGAAATGGAAATGACTCGTATTAATGTTAAGTAACTTAGATGTCTCTGTTTCAATAGATATGTCTCTGTTTCAATAGATATTTTATTTTTGTGTTTCTCTTATTATGGAAAGCCTAAATTTTTCTATCTGAAATGGATTTTAAAAAGGTTGGTAGGAAGCAATGGTAGACTCTAGGGGAGGCAGTTGTTCTCCTTTAATCTCGGATTAAGGTTTACAATCAACGTTGAGAAGAACCAGAACTTCGCATGTAATGGTATTTTGCTTTCTAGAGATTTTTGTATATTTTCTAGTGAACAAAGTAATATTTAGGACTTAACAGTAATCGACTACAGTATTTAAGATTTAAGTATTGAAATTAAGTATTTAAACAAATATTAATTTAATTATAGTAAAAGCAAAATAGTTTGTTCTCTTGAATCACAGAATTCCTGAGGTATTCTTGTTCAAGCTCAGAGAAAGGAACAGCTTTATTCTTTCGCTGAGCCCAGGAGTTAAGGACATTCCCTAAATCAAGAGATTTTTGTTCACTGAGAGAAGCATGAAGTTGCTAACTCTAGTTAATTCAATGAATTCTCTAGACAGAAACCGATTCATTGCACTGAAGCTTCTTCCTACGGCAGAAATGTCTATTAGGATTTTTTTGGTATCTGTAAATCTCTACTTAAGCTTGGGTAGTATTCCAAATTGATCGGCTTTTTATATTTATGAACTATCTTAGCTTGGTCAAATTCAGGCTTAACTGTCTCTGTTGATCAGTGCATTGCTCAAATTTCTCCCAAAAAGAGGCACAGAAAAAGTCTTAGCTTCTTATAAAATAAAGAAATTTTATTGTATTATTGCACTTAAACTGATCATCTCCCACCATGCTTAAGTGTTTGAGTATTGATGTTTCAAAGTTCACGCCAGTTAAAGTTTTGTTCTAATAATCAGTACAGTGTCTGCCACTGGTACAGAATGACGAAATTATTTTCAAAGTGACTAAAGCTTCATCTGGAGGTATTTGTAATTGCCTTAAAGTTAACCTGGATTTTAAACACATAAAACGTGTTAAGCCAATGTTATACTTGCATGGCAGCTAAAAATGACAGTATCACCCAATACTTTTTCTTGAAGTCCTTTTAAGATGTTAAATCTACTTCTAGCTACCATTCAAACCTCCTTGGATCAAATTTGTCGGTTGCCTGACTTTTTACTCATCTGTCGAGCTAAATGTTTCTAGTGGTTCAGTCATGCCTGTACTACTATACGTCGCAGAACCTTGGATCACATTAGGTGACAAGCGTCGAGTGGACGTCTTTTTAAACGTTTTAATTTAAAACTATTCTTGTTGCAAGATTACACAACCATCTTGCCAACTCATACCTTTGCTTATGCTTCTGCCATCGGCCAAAGATTGAAACCATCATTAGAAAGAAGCAGCTGCACTGGATTGGGTATGTTGTGAGGATGGAGATAAATGATTTCCAAAGCAGATATTTCTCATCAAACGTCTGAACAATTGGTGTATTCCACAGAGCGTACCCAAAATGTTCTAGCTCCGGCAACTAACTGAAGTCCCCAAAATGGGTGACTTGCTTATGCTTAACTGCCAAGATCCAGTGGGGGTGGCTGGTCAAATGGCTGAGAATCACAGACAGTGGAGAGCATTTGTGCTGGACGTGTCAGTTGCCAGCTACAACCACGACAAAAGTTAAAGGAAAATGTACAAGTAGAGCTGACAGGATTATGAATTTTTTGTTATCTTCCCGTCTTTGAAATATCTTTTTATTGCTAGAGCTTCCGTATGTATTTCCCTACTAAATTGTCATAACTTCAGCAGGGATGTGATGACTTGAATAACTATTGGTACTGCTGACTTGTGAGCAACAATAATTCGTACTGAGCCAAACAGGCCATCAAAGCAATGATAGGTTGGTTGGCAACCATTGCCCTATACATATAGAAGCTTATACTCTATGCACATATTTTTCTACATAACACGTATAGAATATGCAAAAGTGCGCTTTACTTTTCTTGCTAATCAGTATTACGTGTGTATTAGGTCCAACTGGTGTTGCATGTCTTGTCGTTTGATACAGGTAGAAGTTATTTGACAATGTATTATCATGCTAGCAATTTCAACTATTTGGTATAATTTGGAATCAATATCATTTTCTCGACAGGGAATGAGTAAGATACAGTCATTTATCACTGCCCTTCCCGCTGGTGATCGTACTCCATTCAAGTTCATAGTATATGGTGACATGGGGCTTTCAAAGTATCCTGGAGCATACACTTTGTCAAATATTATGAAGCAAGAAGTAACAGAGAATGGGGTGGAGTTAATCTTTCACAATGGAGACATATCTTATGCTGAGGGACATGTTAGTAGTATCTTTGCTGTTCTTCTTTATTGTAGCTTCCGCTTAATACCTGCATATTCTGTCAGCTGCTAAAGTAAATTTTGCGCTGTCAGGTTACTACTGCGGTTTTATGTATAATTATTAGTGTAGTCGCTTGACTGTAGTGCTACATATCACATCGATTTATTTTGGAGAACTGAGTCAACCTGACGAATAAGGGACGGGTGCAAATAGGTTAAAGTTGAATTTCATAGGCACCATCTATGATCTTCCTCTTGATTAGTAGATAACACGAGCTTGGGTTCGGTTCTGTCCTCGTCTGAAATTTTCACGTAGCATGTATTTATAGTTTTGGATGTTCTATATGCAGTTTAAACCGTTGCGTGTTGCTGTCACAAACCAAACCTTTTATTGATACGTACATAGCGCATACCATCCATATGTAGATAGGTCAGGTAATATGTTACTTTATGAAACATATGAGTGCTACGCCCTTGGAGTTAATTCAAAAGAATGAAAGGTAGCTTAATTGCTGTACTGGAGAGGAATTTAACCGATATATTTTCTCATTTTTGAGCTAAGTGCTTGCACATATATGTCGTTGAAGTGACAACTGTATTTGTCATATTGTAATACGAAGAGTATTTATACAAGATAAACGTTTCAAATACTACAAGTTCTGTTATTAGCAAGGACCGTGGTAAAAATTAAATGAAAATAGAATTGTAGGTCTCTTTCCCTTTTCTAACATTGGATTTAAAGAATGGCTGGCTCTTATCTTTTGAGCCACCGTGGTATAATGGATACGACGACAATCTTGCAAGCCAGAGGTTGCGATTTCGAATCCATGTCATCACAAATGGACAAAATACCATTAGTGAGGGGACGTAGCGGGAGCCCACTTTCATAAAGAGCTCACTTCCTAGTACAATCCCCTAATCCTGGCATGGGAGTCAGCTACAGTCAGTAACGAGTATGTTACAAAAATATTTTGTGTATACATTACATCGCAACTGGTCACAGCAAGGAGGCTGTTTCATGAATGGTCTGCACTAAACTTATCTCTGTCTAAGACGTTGCTATGAATCGTATTTGAATGTCAAAGATCGGTGTAGGTTGAGTAGTATCTGATTTGATGTGGTGTTGTTCTGTTATCGTTCCTTCTGTTTCTGTTTTTACTGTTTTTTCTTTTCACCTATTCTTAACTTTTTTTTTGTCCCTTTTCTTTGTTCTGATCGGTTTTCTTTATCTTTATTTCGTCCCAGTTATCCGTATCTATACATAAATATGCACGGTATACATTTTTCATTCGGTCGCATGGCTAATGCTTTGTGCGTCGAAAATTTGCGGATTGATCGTTTTCTTCTTCAAGAGGATGTAAAGATATACAATTTTATATTTGGCTGGTTATAATTATATGTGCTCCGCTGTGGGCTTTTGTATTTTTCTGGTTATAAGATACCTCTGCTTCTTTGATTATATGCTCAGAAACGTAAGGTAGCAAACTTAGTTGCCTGTAATAACTGAAAATAAGGTAATGTTAAATATGGCTGTCCGTTATCTTGCTTGAAGTTTCAGTTTTAGTGGTTCAGAGCCAAAGGTGTTTTGTCAGACTGCACGGAGATTTGAGGGACATCGTACATATTCACTTGTGTTCTTAACTTTCGCTGCTCGTTAAAAATGTCGTTTTATCTTCTACATTTTCCTTTCCATTTTTAGGCATATACTTGGGAACAGTGGTTTACTTTAATTGAACAGTATGCAACCTTGGTTCCCTATATGGTTAGTATTGGGAACCACGAACAGGATCACGTGCGAGGAGGTGACAAAGATCCAAGTAAGGCACCCAAAGTAGGATTTCACCCATGGTGGGGTAACTATTTGGATGATTCAGGTGGAGAATGCGGAGTGCCAATGTATAACAGGTTCCACATGCCTGATAATGGGAATTATTTATGGTGGTATGTATCCTTATGCCTAAAGTCAGATGCTTTGTAACAAATAGCGAAACAAAAATTAAGGCCATTAGACAGAGCGTTCGGTAGTTGTGTAATATTCGGTCGCACTCACATACACGTTCATGTGCTGTCGAATATACACTAAACCTTATCACATTGTGTGTGCTCACTCACTTTTGCATCCCAGCACTGTTACTGCGTCAAGTCTTTCTTTTTTTCATTTATACATATAATAAATTAGGTCTGCTGTATCACGAGGGAAGTAAGGTTCCCCCAAAATCCACGTAGGAGCTCACTCGAGTTACATTGATTAGTAATTTAGCATTAACGCCTTGGACGTGATTGTTAGCATTATTAACTTCAAATAGGTTTATTTGTTGTGGTTTTTGACGATGTGATTTTTGCTTCGTAGGTATAGTTTTGATTATGGAATGTTACACTTTGTCGTCATGAGCACGGAACACGATTATCGACCTGGAAGCAGACAGTATAATTGGATTGAAAATGACTTGAAAAAGGTCGATCGAAAGAAAACACCATGGATTGTTATTGCTGGTCACCGAGCTATGTACTCCAGTGAAGGCATATTCGGTAAGGCTGTTTATTTCATTTGATTGCTTGCTAAATAGGCCCTCGGAATGTGCGAACTTCACTATGCCGTAGGCTTTCTGCCTTTAAATAAGTAATAGTTCACTTTCTCTATCTCTATCTCGCTCTCACGTGCGCGCACACACATTTACCCTCTCCCCAACTCCCCTGCTCACACACAATTATACACAGACACACACAGACACACGCACGCACGCAAACACACACATACGCAAACACACACGCAAACACACACGCGCGCGCGCGCGCAAACACACACACACAGAAAGACTACACCATTCTTACTCGCTCAGCCTTATTCTGTTAACGTTGAGTGGGTTTCAAAGCACTTTAATTTAACATAGCAATTTCGCTTGCATTTCTAGGGTTCAACAGCCGTACAGTTTTAACAAAGTATTTCCGCTAAGGTTTTTATGTCGACGCAACGCTTTGATTTAAATTAAAACTTCCGCTTCCGCTTATGTCGCTATGGCTTACCAGATGTACATTTTGGCATGATATGGCACGTTCATAAAAAGTGTCAAAGTGCTTTAATTTTGCGTAGTATTTTACGTAGTATTTTACGTAGTATCGTCAGTAGGGCTTCCAGTGTAGTACATAATGAAGTAATGTGCTGCGTGGTACGATTTAACGCAGTAATTGCATTTATGTCGCTAGGGTTTCGAGTGACATAGTTTAACGTAGTAATTGTATTTACCTAACTAGGGTTTCAAATGACATAACTTAATGTTATAATTGCGTTTACGTCGCTAATGTTTGATATGCAGTTGTTTTATTTTAGTTTACTCTATTTTATTTATTTGATTTGATTTAATTCTATTTAATTTAATTTGTTTTGATTTAATTTAATTTGATTTAATTAATTTAATTTAGTTTAATTCGATTTAATTAATTTAATTTGATTGAATTAATTTAATTAAGGTTAATTTAATTTAATTTAATTAATTTAATTTTAGCTAATGTTTTTTTTTATTTAATTTAATTAATTTAGTTTAATTTAATTTTAGCTAATTTAATTTTTATTTGACTTAGTTTAGTTTAATTTAATGTATGTAATTTAATTACATTTCATTTCCATTCCATTCGATTGGATTAGATTCGATTTGATTTGACGTCGAGTTTCTCTGAGTAAACTTGTCTCTTTTATTAACAGGGGATTATATTGTTGCTGTGCACATGCAAGAGTATATGGAAGATTTAATTTATAAATATCATGTCGACCTTGCATTTTGGGCCCATTATCACAGCTATGAAAGAGTGTGCAAGGTCTACAAGGGAGAATGTGGGGAGAAGGGCGTAACCCACTTTATCATTGGCAGTGCAGGTGCAGGCCTTGATGAAAAATTCTGGTTCAAAAAAAAGTGGTCAATGTATCATGAGTATGACTGGGGATACGGACGGTTTTCACTGCTTAATGCTACGTCAATGTACTTTGAATTTGTGAGGAACAAAGATCAGAAAGTTACAGACAGTCTTTGGATACATAAATGATTATTTCTGGGCACGTACATTTCCCAGGAATATACATCAGTCAAGCCTGAATGATATATAAACAACTGTTACTCGTTAAATCATACCGGTTGATGGCAACCCATTTTATATAATACCAAGTGTCAATATCCCAGTACCTACGTTCGTCGAGCAAAGAAATGATTAATCTGGAGGAGTGATCTTAATAGTAAATGTTCTTCAAATCAAACCACCTTGTAATATATTGTGTATGCTGTGCGTACTGTCTTAAAAATTTCAACGTTAGTGTTATGAAGTTGATAACATTAATACAAATGAATTATTAATACAAAAACCAATAAATTGAGTCAATTTTATTTTGTTATAAGTGTTGTTTAAGCTCTACACGTGCTACACAAATCTTTTCATTGCGCACTATGTACGTTAAATCTGTGTATCGTCGACATTACCACCTCCTAAGTAGCAACGATCGAGTAAGAAGAATCTATAGAAGACACTGTGCCAATGATCGACCCCGACCTCGGTCGGGGATGCTCCTCCCAATGGTTGCCCCCTCCTTTATCAGCATAATTCATTAACTTCTTCGACGCAACCAGCTAAACTTGTTTAAGGTCTTCGGGGATCTCAATGGCTTCCGTCTATCGTGATTTGGACTTTGAAGGCCATCCCTCGTGTTTGTAATTCTTATTTTATTTCCCCTTGTGCATATTTTATCAACAAGTATCTCTTCTTTCCGCCTTCCACCCATTTTAGTGTAGTGTCACTGAAATGGGTTTTTTAAACCATCGCTATGGTCTTCTTTGTATTCCGATTGGCCATTTTGATTCCTGCTTTGGTCCCAGTTCTCTTTTTTTATGACTTAAGCAGATGCACCCTCTCTCTTTTGCTCGACTAAGATTTTATTGCGTCAAGAACTCGCGCACAAATCACCCGTCTCCAACGGGATAAATTTTAAGGCATAAATGCTCTCCCCATACCATTTACTGATTACGTGCAGATTAAAAAATATCAACGATAATTGTACTATAAAATTTGAAGATAAATACCTCTGTAGGGTGGTTTTGTGTACCAAACGGAAGCAAATTGATAATTTGTGACCAGAGGAGTTTTGGATCAAAGTCTCACGACTACAAATTTAAACAGATCCATAGGGGAGGTCGAAAAGATAATTAGTTCGAAACCCTAGTAATCACAATCATGGCTTTGTTTCTGTATACCTTACATCCTTCGGGAAAAAGATCCGACACATGACCCACACTTGCGTCTTATTAAACATAAGTACGTTGTAGAGACTAGTGAAATATGTCTGGAATTGTTTTTAAAAGGGTGTATTGTAACAAATTGCCTGCTAAATATCAGATTTTTTCATATACAGGAGTTGTTTTCTTGTACTACCTCCTAGCCTAATGTATCTCACAAATGAGTGTTCTTAAATACCCATTCGTTCTATGGTATGTCTAGTGCCAATTGTAAACAGACCTTAACTTCAAACCCAAAGGAACCAGTAAAATCTTTGCTATGTTAATTCAAAGGCATTAAAAACAATGGTCTAGAGCTTAGCTGGGATGGATCTCATGTTTACTTCTAACAAATGTTTTTTCCCTCATCCTAAGCATCTCTTGCAGACATCATAGGCGAAAGCAAGAGATGTGAATTAGCTGAGATGTTGACCGTGGCATTTGAGCTGAAAATGGTATAAATGAGTATCTATACAAAGTGTTCCATGATGATTTCTGGACTGGCTAGAGTGACGGCACTAGTTTAAAGATGTTGTTTTGATATATCATAGTATTTGTAAACTATCTCGATCACTGCAACAAATGTTTGAAATCAACAAACAAGAAAGAACAACTTGAGAAGAAGACATCAGCATCTAACCCTCACATTGATTATACACTACAACGAATTTACAAAGAATACAAAGCAGTCGGAAACTCGACGAACCTAAAAATTGATTTTTAATAACTGTCTTGCTAGTAAAGACACCTAAAGAAACAGTTTAAAGTGCTAGTAGCAGCTACCATAACTCACGACTGACATAACACAGCAAAGTTGCAGCAGAAAATTATTTGCATATGAACTTTGTTCCGTTTTTACACCGTTTTAAATGCAATGGTTTCAAAATATGGTCAACTGAATCGGTACAAGTCACTTCCTGGAAGTCGTATTTTTGTGCTTGCTTACAACTCTGGATATTGGTCACTTCCAATAATGTTTTGTTTCTTTATTTTTTCTTTCTTTGTTGCCTTTCTTGTCTAGGATTGGCTAGTCTTGCTACATGTTTCGTATAAATAGGTTGCCATATACTTCCCTTTCTGACGTTTCATACTCTGAAGAGTGTCCGACGAAAAATGCTTTTAAGTATGTTTGTAGCGCAATGTCGCAAATTTTCAAGGAGATTTTCAAGTTGTGTACCACAAAACGATCTATAATTGATTGACGCAAGGGCGGATCCTGACCAAATCCGAAGGGAGCAATTGATAATTGAAGCTCATAAATTTTTAGAAATTGGTGGCGAGGGTGCGCCGAATACAGTCACCAACGACCCTAACTACTGACAGAAGGTCCTTCATTTGCGTCTAAGAAGAGTTTCAGAACAATTATGTTGAAGCAATGATACTAGAGTCTGTACATGACTGCAAGCCTCTAATTCAAGAGGCGCAAAGTTTTCAAAAAGGAGCGCCAGACCTGATTCAACTCGGCGATGGCGGGGGGGGGGGGGCAACTGTCCCCAGTTGCTCCATTTCCTACATCCGCCACTGGATTGTCGATTCATAACTCATAACTTCAAGTGTAGGGTCTGTTATCTTAACTACAAGTTAAAGCATCTACTCAAAAACTATTGTTTGGAAAGTATATGCTGAAAAGTTGATGAAATTTTGGCAAACGAAATCTATACACCATAAAGTTGCCCTTTACTGATTTTAGATCATTTGGTAATCCAAAGACTATCCTTGACAACTTGATCTCTATTCTGAACAAACTCAAAGTATAGAGCACTGGCATTCATGGCCGTGAAGCGGCCATAACCAAACGCATCATCTCGATAAACAGACCAGTTCTTCTTATAATACTTTCCTGAGTCCAAACTAGCTCCAGCACTTCCAATTATCAGATGTATAGTTCCTTGGTCACCGCACTCCTCCCTATAAACCTTGCAAGTTCTCTCGTAACTGTGGTAGTGTCCCCAGAGAGCAAGATCGACCTTGTATTTGTATAAGAGTATCTCAAAATACTTCCTCATGAACACAGTCACCTGGTAATCTCCTACGTACAAGAAAAATCAAGAAAGCAAATCACATTGAATTTGGAAAATATAGAACTTAAAAAAGCCTTTAATCCAACACTTCCCTTGCGTATATGTCACAACGAGTTCGGGTAGTTGACAATAATTTTTATGATTGAATCAAGCAACATGTTGCAAGATGTGTCGGGAAAAGCTGGTTCGTCAATCGCCAGAATTCTTTACGTTAATATATGTTTTACTCTGTATCAAAACAATCTGGCACTGTTCAAGTCAACAACCCTTTCAACAGCCGAGCCTGCACAGACAATTACATATTAATCTTTACTAAAAATATTGGGACTGAATGTCAACTCAGCACCTTACACAACTGAGCATCAGCCAAACTTTCGTTGATGGAAGGAATTTTTGTTCACTGCAGTTGCTACTTATTTCCTTATTAATATTCTTTTTTTAAATGTTTTGTCTTTTCTCTTCATTTTTTCCAAGCTCGAATCTTTCCTTGCTATTTTGCTCTAATTAATGGTCAGTTATTGACCCTATTCACCACTATCAGTTTAGCAATGTCTACTCTATAGTGACAAATACTCGGAATTTATATCAGCCGTTTTTTCAAATAGTCTTTAAGTCGCCTTGAAAAATTTTAGACATTGGAATAAAAATATACTTAAAAGCTTTTTTATGATAAAATCTTTCACGCATGTTTTTAGCACAATGTCGCAAATTTTCAAGGCGACTTACAAGGTGAATTTGCAACCGTAGGGAAGTGAAAGCTGTTGCAATTGTAATCGGGGTATTTGGCACTATTTCTACAAGTTTTGAATCATGGCGTAAGCAAATCAAACAAGACTTACATTATGGATTTTACAAAATGCATGCCTGTTAGGAGGTGCCAGAATTCCGTGATACTTTCTTCACATCTAAGACAACGGATTGTTGCTTGATGTAAAAGAGAAAACTAGTGGCCAATTACGATCTTCGTAAGGCTGTGATAAACACATGAAAATATTACTAATACTAATACTAATAATAATAGTAATTATGATAATAATAATAGTAATACTAATACTTATACTACTACTAATAATAATAACAATAATAATAACAACAATAATAGTGATAACAATAACAACAATTGCAACAATATTGATAATGATAATAACAACAATAAGAAATAATAACAACAACTTGTTTTGTTATTTTCTTGATGACATTTAATATATTCTTTTATCTTGTTTTGTTATTTTCTTTATCACATTTAATTCATTTTTTGACAATAATATTTAGCAAGTACATCAAACGTCCTTGGTTAGTTTTGTCCTAAAGCTGTTAGCCATAAAGAAGACTCGATGTTGATTGTTTCGTATAATTAATTCCAGAACATAACAAATACACCAAGTGTCAATGCATAATTTCCTTATTGCATACCACGCACTAGTTGTATGACCTTGTTCTTACATCCCTAGTATTTCTCTATTTGAAAAACCCCAAACACATTCCTCGTGATTCCTTTATACCAGAGGAACGTCAATCTTACTGACGCGTATTCTCGTTACATCACTACCTTTGAAGTTCTTTGATTTCAAGACCCGTTTTGTGTTGTAACATAAAGTATTTTGTAGTTATAATATACAAAGATAATTTTGCAATCACCATGTATTTTTCGCTAGTAATACGGATTTGCTCCCTAGGAAAGTTGTTAAAAATATTTAGCGTACCAAAATTCACCACAAATGCGCAAACTTCCTGAAGACAAATATTAGCTTCTTACAAAGACAGTGAACTGAAGTGAGGTAAAATTGTCTTCAAAATGTACCTTTGTGTCACCAAACCTTATTCCGCGTAGTACTACCAGTACAGGAGTGCAATTACTTGTTGACCTTAATGCTCAATTATGGTAAAGTCGATAGATTTAAACTACAATTGAATATCTGGACAATCCTTTAGTGGTACAAAACTTGAACTCGCCTTTAAAATTCACAATGCGCCAAAGTGTGTAGAGACGCATATTTCGTATATTGACACAGCTAGAACGTCCTTTCATCTAAGTGTATTGGAGTCTGTCTACATTAAAACAAGAAAACCAGTAATCTGTTTGCAGAAAGAGTTCGTTTTTTTACTTGGACTCTTCCAATAATGTTTTCTTCATTTTCTCTTGGTCTTTTTCCTTTCTTGTTTATGATTGGCAAGTTTCGATCAATGTTTCTCATAAATAGGTTGCCATATACAATTTAGGGTGTGTCAAAATGAAGGGTGTGAGATAAAAGTTGGAAATTCACCGCTCCAAGTTGATGCTCTCGTTTCTATGGTCAATAACAACTCACTTGCAAAAAATCAAGATGATTGCAATATGTTTAGAGGTCGCGCTTTTTGAAGACTATTTCTTGAATATACGTAAAAATCGTTGCAAATGTGCAAGTTAAGTATTCCAAGCTCAAAAATCACTTTATAATATACGCTCGTACACTGTGCACAAAAAATTAGCCAAATTGCTAGACGTGGGGTTGAGGGCACAACACAGCTCTTTCTCTCTTCTCTTTCTTTCTATGTTCCTGCATCTTTTTCTCTCTTCTGCCCTCCAACGCTCTCCTTTCTCACTCTTCCTCCTTCCTTCTTTCTCCTCTCTCCCTATCAGTGCTCTCCCTCTCTCCTCTCTTTCCCTTCCTTCTGCCCTCTTTCCCTCCCTCTCTGTCTCTCTCTCTCTCACACACACACACACACACACAGACATTTCATGCGAGAGGCGTGCAGAGATGTCAAGGGTCCAAAAATAAAATGCGAGAGAACCAATATCAAATGGTGTTGAGTAAAAGGAGCCCGCACCACATCACTCTCCCTGCCCTCCTTAATAATTCACAATTCAACATATATTACACAATAAAATTATCCTAAGGTATAGCCTGAAATACCCTACATTATGTATGCATAAATAGAATTTAATTA
>JANTCA010005986.1:0-27811 GCA_024741275.1 Chironex yamaguchii
GTACAGTGGCTGGAACATGTTGTTTGATCCTGTCACCCAATCTTTGAGAAGTGCGACCTACATACCGAGCTTCACATGGGCACAAAAATTCACATACTACTTATGCTTTTTGTGAGGTAGGTACACAATCCTTGTGAATGGATGGCAAGATCTTCCCAATTGTGAAAACAATTCTTCGATTGACAGCAGAGAAACGCTTAATTACAGCTTTTTAAATCTGCGTTTCTATGCGGATAGAAACATTGCCTAGGCAATTGCCTAGCCGTTGTTTTAATTCGAAAGAATAATTTGGAGCAAATTGCTCTACACAACTATTAGTTTTTCAAAACTAGTCTTGACACGAATTTGGTTTGGATTTTTGCTAAGGTTTAAAATCATTTAACTTTAAATCATTTAAATCATTTTAACTCTCACCATGGTCGGTCGTATTGACTAAACCATTTTCCTTTACTTGCAACATTATCATCATAATCACCTTTGTTTTCATCGCAATGTTACATCTAGTTTGCAATTCTTGCACAGATAGACGTGTTGTTATGACTGAGTTGCAAGCCATTAAATCATTAGCTTGTTCCTTACTTATGTTCCTTTAATTAGATCCAGTGCAATAACTACAACTTGTATTTTCCTTGGTCATTGCCTACTAAGTTACCAATGTCCCTCCCAAAACCAATAGCTTTTCATAACAGATAGCGTTTTACTTCCCAAATCTAGTCCGGTAAATTTTTAGTAAACTTCTCTGAAAAATCTATCTTTAATTTTGAGGCTGAGCCACTCGAGGGAAAGTAACTATTTTTTTGAGACCAACTTTACACAAATGTAGTCTTTCGTATTTTTTCAGAGAAATAAGACTATTTCTAGTACCAGCCCGTTCTCAAGGCCCTACACCTTGCTATTTATGACTAGTACGTATTAATCTTTTGCTCGATCTTAATGTGACAAGTTTCTCACAGAAATATAACGTTTAAAGTACTTTGTCGGTTAAAGCTTCTTCACAATATGACAATATGATCACAAATTACTTATTGATCTGCTGTGAAAACGAGTAGATTTTGGCCCCACCTAGCATTGAGGGCTTAGCACCACATCATTCATTTTTACTGGTACAAAAGTAAACAAAACATTGCACATTGTATTGGATTATAATCTTTGTTGGTTCCTGGCAAGCCTAACCTTGGAAAGAAGTATTTCGCATTGTGAAGTTCTCTTGGATAAATCTGATTTCCATTGTACAAATTTGACATGATGCAAGCAAAGTTAATACGGTGTTACCAAATTCATGTTTATTTATGATTAGTCCAGTGCTGGATGAGCAAGATGAGTCATAGTATTACTTGAGAGCATGATATTTTGATTTTCTTACCGGGTGTGAGTGTAAAGCTTGTTTAGGCATTAAAATATCAATATTAGAAACTTACCCACCATTTTCAAAAACAGCATGATTCATCCCCAAATTTTGTACTTACAAGGCATTCATCGTGTAACAGAATGTTAGATAGGACGTACTGAGATAATGTATACATATATAGAAAGAGAACTGGGACCAACCAAGCATCAGAATAAAGACCAATGGCACTAACGGAGATAACAACAGACTGACAAAAAACACCCAAATGTATGTTTGTTTGTAGGCATGTATGTATGAGTGAGTGAGTGTATGGGCAAGTGGCTGAGTGGCTAGAGTGGTTCCGCTGTGAACAGGAGGTTCTGGGCTGGAATCCGCCTCACCTGAAAACCATATGCCATGGTCAAATGTTAGGAAGCCGTCGGATGCCTGAGCTAGCGCGATGCCACAAAACATCGTGGTTGAGATCATGGGTGTCCAGTCTTGTTCAACCAATTGTTCACACTGGTTTAATCACTCATGTTCCAAAACTGCAAATTAGTTCTGCACCCGCTAATGTGCAGTATAAAACGCAGGTCACTTCTTCGGACAGTGCTCAGATGAGTGGTTGTAAATATGCTTGTGCAGGCGTCTAATAGTCATGGCTGCTAGCCAGGTGAAGAGACAGGTATCCTCGATATCGAGGTGCCGGTCATTTATGTATGAGTGTATACATTTATGTAATAGATCCTTAACGAGGTAAAAGGGTAAGCAATACCTTGTTTACAGCTTGGTCCACAAATATAAAGATCCAAACGTAAAGATCTACACAGAAAGATCCGCACAGAAAGATAAAAAAGGCAGCACTATGGATTGGGAAACATTTATCTAGGGTTTCTATTGAAGAAATTAGGCAATCTATCAGTTTTATAGCTCTCAGAACGTAGAAAGACATATCGTCTGCTCGACATTCAGTAAGAACATAGGAACATACAGTAAGGATTACGAAGTTTCTAGAGATTTCATTGGCAACTTTGAATGCTTCCAGAGCTTTAGGTCAGTTTCTCGTCTGTCGTATATAAAAAATATACTTGAGATAGCATCGTGATGTGGCAGGCCTGGGTTTTATGGAGCTGAAACTATGCAGTGTCTTGCCATCAAGGTTAAGGACAAAATTGCCCCAAGTGCTATTTACATACAATATTTTATGCACTGCAATGAACATGTTGCTAAAGATGCTATAAAAAAATCAGTGGTGCTATTATCATAACAAGAACTGTGCCAATCACTGACCCTATGATGTGTGCTTGACCTAAAAGAATTACACTATTTAAAGATACCTAAAAAGATTCTATGAATGAGACAAACGAATACAAAATAGTGACGTTGAAAACATTCGGCAGAACTTCAACCAGTTGCAATTTCTTGCAAACTCATTATCAAGACACATTATTTAACGGCTGTGGAAAATGAGATGCATGGACGAATTTACTTTTATTCTTTGAGGCCTAAAGAAGTGTAAATATCAGGAAAAGAAGGATCAAGTGCCACAAGAAAGGTCCTACGATTGATCGAACATAAAGCAAGCCTCGTACTTCCAGCTTAGAGCCACTTCCAGCTATAACGATAAAAGGCATACCAAGCTACGGCTGGCCGGGCCAGTCATTCCACACAGCTATTGGTACACTTTCTCCCATTCGTGCACAAAAATCTGAACAAGATTATTTACAGTTAAAGGCATATATAAGGTCAAGATTGGATTAAGATAGAGGAGTTGATTGGAGCAGTTCTCGAGCTTGCTTTCTCGAGAAGAAGGAGCAAATACGATAGCTAGATGATTGCCGGACGCTTCAAGGGCTTTATAATGCTGAGAGGGAACCAAAGATGCAAAGTGATACACGGATACTAACAATCAAATGAACATTTTAGTGGAATGCCATCTGCAAAACGACGGTGCCAAGAAGTACACAGGACCTTACATTTTACAAGATTGTGCCACTGAATTCATCAACCTGCAAACTCAGCTTCAGTGCCATGCTTAAGCATAACAAGTAGTTGAAGGCAAAGGCAAAAAGCTAACCTTCTAGTATTATGTTTGTTTATATTCCGAAACAAATATACACAAAGTAGACAATGCGGCAGATAAAATTGTACAGAATAATAATTAAGAACTGACTATTTTGGCAAATGAAGAACCAATAATGTATTAATCATATCAGGTGAACTATGTTCTGCTTTTGTCGATCTTTATATTTGCATTTTTTTTGTTCAGTCCAAATTGCCTGACCTATATTACAACAAAAAGTAAATTTTTCTTTTTGCTGCACCTTAAGCTGTTTATTTTTTATTTGTACATTATATGTTAATAATCTAATGCTCTGCATAGGGCGAACAATACTTTCATAACTATGACGACTGTATTAAGAGGGATATTGGTGATGATGATGATGATGATGATAGAGAACCCCTTTACGAAAGCCAGCTCACTTTTTTGCTTCTGGTGTTCATGAATGAAGAAGTGGCCGATATCATTTCAAGGCCTTTACAGAAACAAAAGATTCAAACACTTCTGGCTTTCAAGGTGTAAAGAGAAGTGTAACTGAATATTTGATTTCTTCCAATATACTGTACAAGATTTGTGTGGACATGGCTAAATGTAGAGTAGGTGTTTTTGTCTGAGTTTTATATACTAAATGATCCCTGTAAACAATAATCCTCAGATTGCCACTCTTAGTAAATGATTTAGTACAACACAAGTTAGTTGGTAACAGAAGTTCGCGATAAGAGTACATTGGGTCCACCATATTACTATAAAATATTCATGTAGCAAAGTATTATTCAAAACAGGAAATGCTTTCATCTCATCCAATTTTAAGAGAGCCTTAAACTTAAGTAGAATTTACCAGTACCTTACTGATAAAAATCATTGCTTTTTGCCGGCCTACGATACTTGACATTAAGAGCAATGTGTTTGTAATATAAAATGATAATTATTCGGTGACTTTTTCAGTGTGTGTCCAGATGGGTTTGTTTAGTACAACCACAAACAGCGGTATTTTGCATACCCTGTTCTTTATCGCAGTTCAAACCAAAAGAAACTAAAAGGTGATTATCTAATTCCCTTGCTTCCTACATTGACCACGTTGTCTTTAATTAAATTACTCTTTAATTGTCAGTGCTATCTTTAATTGCACTTTAACTGGCCCACAATTCATGACTGACCACTATCTTGCATGACAGAGAGAACTCAACTACTTTCCTATGTCTAGGGAGAACACGCTTTGCGTTTTCGTACGCTAATTGCTATTTCAGGTTAACAGATTGAGCATAACACTAGAAGACTTTTCTGAAAGGTTAATAGTTTTTTATTATGGTAAAATAAGCATTGCCTACATAGAAACACGTAAATGTACAAAGTGTTGGTTAATCATATTTCTGTTGAGGGAAAATAAGTTCCCGTCCCATAATGGTGCAACTACAAATACACGATGCAGGACGGGAAATTACCCAGTCTATGTGAATGCCTAAAGTCAACTTTTACATTACTGTCCATTTTATATATGAGTAACCATACTAACTCACTAAAAAGAATTATAAATATATATGTATATACAAACAAGTGACATATGAGGACGGCAATATATCACTGATATCAACCATGTCAAGACTTTGAAAATTTAGAACAGGATGTCGCCTTGAAAATTCCGATTTTGCGTTAAAAACATGTTTTCCTCATGGAGCTAGACAGAAAAGTAGAGATTCCCAAAAGTTTCTTATTTACTCAATATTGACACGTAGTCTGTTTAACTGCGCGTGCCAAAAATGTGAAATATCTTTCGACCTACAAAGTGTCCACTGACTGTGTTTCTACAGTTCCAAAGGAATGTGGACAGGGTCATCTAATGATGAGAATAGCAATAATTTTACAACCTTGGACCACCTGCGCTTCAAAAGAAACAACTCATCGAATTAAACTACATATTTTCTCTTTTGAAGTAAATAGTTAAATTGGAGCAAATTGCCATCACTCAATCTCAATGTCCAGTAGGGGTGTTTATGTTTTCATGAATAAGCATACAAAAGGAATGTAGATAACTAGCTTTTCGATCCATCAGATCTGAACTGTTCAGCACGTTCTCACCTCAAAGGACGTTGTATTATCTATTTTTCTGATCCCCTTAATCTCTCTCGGCTCATATATATATATATATATAGTCTACTCGAAAGGCCAACCTTCTCCTAAGTGTATGAATATTATATATAAAACTCAAAAAATACACCAATTCATTGACGTTTCGATTTTATCTTCATCAGAATACACACACACACACACACACATATATATATATATATTGTGGTAATGCTCACTCTTAACAAATATATGAAAAGCACTGTCTGTAGAGGTACTATATATATAAAAGTCAAGGACCTTTTGTCTGACACATACACATAACTTCCCCGTCATTCATCCATGGTCACCTAAACTACAACCTACAACTCAAAGCGCATCTGTGGCAAACTCACTCTTATAAGACGACATTTGCTGTAACCTTGCTTTTGTAGCTTCTGTTTTTATAAAGTAAACATTTTATTATCGAAGATTTACTAAATGCCTAGGGTCCTGAGCAACACAGGCCAATAAGGTACATTTTTGTTCGCACGTAACATCTCTAATACGAAATAGGGGCGTCACACCCAAATCTGAAGTTTGCCCCACCCCCTCAACGAGAAACCTCACCAGCCGCCACTCCTATTGATCCTGATGGGTTCTTCCAATGATACATGACATATTCCAATCGATCAATGCCAATTGGTTCTCCGCCTAATGGGATGATGGAATGCGCTCGCAAAACAATCGAATTTCGACTCAACACAAAGTTCAAACTCAACCGATTTGGATAACCTCGTTTATTCCTTTTACAAAGGAATAACCGTGAGTTAATAAACAAAACTCGAAGGCACAAAGTACTCATGTCAGATCCAAACTAAGGGGAAGGCCTAAAGTAGCCATGAGAAAGAGCAGATCTAATACCTGCACTTTGCACGTTCCTCCTTATAACCTAATAAATATATAAACAATGAAATGAAAGGTTCTGAAAGTTATTAGACCAACTGTTGCCATGGAAGTGGCGAGAAATGCAACGAAAGTAAAACAGTTGATATCTATTTTCTCAGCAATGCTTTTGTAGTCGACACACGTAAGGTGCGCTATTTGTTCAGTCGTTGTAGCTTTGAAAGTATTAACCAACAGCTTATAGTATGACAACAGATAATCAGATTACTCTTTTCAGTCCTTAGTGTTCTGGCATTGTTGATAAACAGTAGTGTGTACCAGGCTGCAAGTAAGCCATCGTCTTAATTGACAACACAGCATGAATAGGCACAAAACCAGAGCAGACGACTTATCCAACATCGCGTCGGCAAAATTCCTTTGAAATACCGCGCTTCAAAGTCAAAAACGCAAAGCAAATAAAATGTTTTGGAACAATCCTATTAAAATTAGCACTAATTTTCACTCCTGGGGACGGCGAAAGAACTCTCTACTTTTGATCACTATCTGCTAACGACAGGACACTATTGAGGTTATAATAAATATACCTGACAACCGAGAAATATTTGCTCAGGATGTTAAATATAACTCAAATATCCAAGGGAGACAAAACATGATTTTTGGATTAAGAGTAATCAAATTGACCTTCTTACAGAACACGAGGCTAAGTATGCTGTAATAAAAAGAATAGCAATTGTCATTGCTTAAAATGATGGATTTAATTACTATGTACGATAGATCTAATTAGTCAAAACGCGGCTTGAATAAAATGCAGGGGCATCCGAAACGACTAAACGTTCGCGATTGAGGAGCTTTCTCGCTCTCGCTTGGTCTCGATTCTTGCGCTCTCTAGTTGTTTATTAAGTAAAAAGAATCCATTGCTTATTTTTAGCTTTGAGGCCGGTTAGTTATACTGCAATATATCTGGGACCGAAATTAACAAAAACGGAATACGCACGTACGTCAAGGAAGGTGTAAAAATTGTTGAATAAATTCCAAAAGTTAAGAACAAGCAAGGTCAACTTAAAAATGCACAATCTCAACAAGAAAGAAACAAACAGCTCCAATTACCACTGATACACAGGAGTTTTCAAGAAATAGCCTCAGAATAATGCTTTTATTTTTGACAGGATTTTTCGCGCAACGATTTGACACGTCCACTTTAATGAATACCAAGTTTATAAAAGTGCCATTTTTTCTCCAGTCAGAGAGCTGTGAAGAATTAAGGCCAAGTGTAGACATTTAGATCATACAAATCTAACCCAAACTCGACTAAAGAGCGTCTCCAATTTATGCGTCCCATTAGGTTTCGCATTTCAATTACTTTTCAGGAGTTGGTTTTTATTTTGGAATTGAACCATTTTGTACATCCACCTCTTGGTTTGACATTTGCAAATTAAGAAGCCAAGATTTTAATCCGCCAAAACATTACTCGACATAAATCCATTGTCTAAAGCCAAGTCGCTCTTGTGTAATATAATCTAACAGTACATGATTAACATGAGTCGAGTTGGATAATGGATCAGCGTCCTCGCTGCATCTCCCGCAAGTACCCAGGCCCCCGGCCTCGGGAAACTAATGATCCAATCAGCCAGCTGAATTCACTCTCAGTGGATCCCAGCTCTCAACCCAACCACGCCAGTCCTGATTGCACCTTTCTAGGTGTTGGTCCAGCACTTCGCATCCTACAACTTAACATCGAGAGCATCTCTGCACCTAAACGTGAGATCTTAGTAGGTCTTTGCAGTTCACACCAAATTGAAGTTGTGTGCCTACAAGAAGTGCACGTTGGCAGCGACGAACCTGCTACACGCTTCAGATTAAATGGATACGACCTGGTGACCTTCCACGCACACGAGAAACATGGGCGTGCTACAAATGTCCGTTCTGATATTGCAGATGTTGAGTTAGTAGACTCTAAGAACTTTTGTGATTCTGTACGTGTCGGTAGCTACGCAGTGGCCAATGTGTACAAGCCTCCTCCCACCAAATGGTCTGATGGACCTCTGCATGCTCACCTGCAACCAACTATATATGTTGTTGATTTCAATAGCCATCATGCTACCTGGGACTATGAGAGGGCCAATGACAACGGTGATTGGCTGACTGAGTGGGCCTCGACCCTCAGCCTACACCTTGTGGTGGACCTGAAGCAACGCCGATCCTTCCGCTGAGCTCGATGGAACCACGAGTACTCACCAGATCTGTGCTGGGTTTCTACGAGCAGTGGACAACCACTGCAAGCAGTCACTGAAGTTCTTGAGGACTTTCCGAGAAGCCAACATAGACCTATTGTCACTCACATTGGCCTACGATTACCAATGTCAAAATCCATTGAAAAATCCAGGTGGAATTTTCGAAAACCGACTGGCCTATGTTTACTGACCTTACGGAGAGGAGCATTTCATGCATCCCAAAGTCTGGTGCTACAACTGAAAAGTGCTTCCAAAGGTTCCGCAGCACCATATATAATGCGGCAAGTAAGGCTGTTCCCCGAAATTTCAGACCACAGTATATCCCATGCCTGGACAGTGAATGCCAACAAATCCTAAAACAAGTTCAGAACACTGGTGATACAGATGTTGCTGATCACCTAATCAGTGCCCTTGACGCAGCACGACGTCAAAGATGGGAAGAAACCACCAGTCAGTTAGATCTAACCCACTCCCGCATGGCGATTGATAAGACGTCTTGGTGCCGGACAACAGGCAGCAGGCGTGTCACGTCCCAGTGTCAAAACAAATGCTGTAGCTAGCCACTTAGTTAAGGTTGGCAAAACACGAATTGACAAGCCAACCAAGCAGAAAATAGTTAAGGAATGACGTAATTTCAAGAGATCCCCCCCCCCCCTGCAGGTGCCTCATACATAGCAGCAATAACACAGGTGGAACTTGCTGCTGCATTGAAAAATCTGAAGAGTGGCAAAGCCGCAGGCTATGATGGTATTTACCCTGAATTTCTGTGCCATATCGGACCACGAACCCAAGCTTGGTTGCTAATTTAGAGAGACAACTATCAAAGCTCTGGAGAGAAGCTAAAATAATAGCTATACCCAAACCAGGCAAAGACCCAAAACTCGCAGCCAGCTATCCCCCAGTTTCCTTACTATCAGTCTTCTATAAAGGTCTAGAAAGAATCATCCTCCTACAGATCAGGGACAATGTAGAAACAGTGCCTGAGTGTCGAACAGGCAGGTTTTCGCTCAGGAAGGTGTACCCAGGACCAAGTACTAGCGCTAACTACCTTCATAGAGAATACTTTTAATGAACTTAACAAAACACTCACAGAAGACATGACCACAATAAGTGCCTATTGCCACACATGGAGACTCCAACCAAGTGCCAAAAAGACAGTAGCCAATGTGTTTCATCTCCACAATGCTATGAGCAGCAAGCAACTGGATGTCTTCTTGAATGGAAATCGCCTATCGCACGATCCCAAACCAGTCTATCTCGGAGTCACTTTGGACAGATCTCTTACGTACAAACCACACCTGCAGAAAGTCGCCAATAAAATCAAAACAACGAACAACTTGATGCAAATGCTTGCTGGAACAAACACTAAAACACTCCATTCAACTGCACTGGCCTTGTGTTTTATCAGCAGATGAATTCTGTGCCCCAGTAGGGAAGAACTCTGCTTACTGCAAACTAGTTGATACTAAGCTGAACTCAACCATCTCAGGCACCATACAGAGTACACATTCAGATTGGCTTGCAGTCCTATCTAACATCGCTCCGGCTGATCTTCGAAGGGGAGGTACATCGGCAAGGCTGCTCAACTCTATTAATGACATCCCCAACCTTCCCTTGCTACATGACTTACAATCCCACCCAAGGCTATGACTAACATCCCGTAAGCCCATCTCAACAAACACTCCTGATGATAACTACTCAGTAATTAACAACTGGCGCAAAAATGGAATGACTCTAATGCTCCTAACAAGGACCTTGTTTCTGATCCCACTGTGGCCCCCGGTGGTATGGACTTGCAGAGAAAATCATGGTGTAACCTTAACCGCTTCAGAAGTATGTGCGGTCCTTGTCGTAGCTCTCTTCATAGTTGGGGCTATGTGGAATCGCCACTATGTGACTGTGGGACTGAACAGACAATCAGTCACATTGTGAACGATTGCCCTTTGACCCGGTGCCCTGGAGGACTACGTTCTCTCCACAACTTAGAGCCTGATGCAGCAACGTGGTTGGGAAAATTCGAAGGCATACGATAATCATCAACACAAGTTGCACCTCGACGACTATGGCCCTGATAAAGATCAAATAAATATGTAGGTCACACCAATGGTAATCAATCTGTAGACTAAATAAGCAAAGATTTTCTCGAACTATTACAATACCTGATAACAAGTGTCTTATACAAGCATACCTTCCACCCTAGCACTGTCGTGCTTTGAAATACGGCCAAATACGTTGGTCCAAAAGGAATGTCGTTATCTTTAGAGATTTTAGAGCCTGATTATCGACAAAAAGACAGTGTACATTACACAGTCCATCAATATACGCTTTGTTGCTGTGACAGGCAT
This sequence comes from Chironex yamaguchii, assembly GCA_024741275.1. Classification (NCBI taxonomy): domain Eukaryota; kingdom Metazoa; phylum Cnidaria; class Cubozoa; order Chirodropida; family Chirodropidae; genus Chironex; species Chironex yamaguchii. The sequence goes on from JANTCA010005986.1 coordinate 10,915, forward strand.
AACCTCAAGCAATTTTATTCGCCGTATATCTTTTTCAGTACCTATAGCCTCTTAACATAAGATGGGTCTTCTGCAGCTTCTACACATCTTCCTTGACTCATCCTGTGGGAGAGACCCTACTTTTCCTTCGCAGTAATCAGCAAGTCATGGGACGCAGATAGTCACATTCCCTTGTTGCATAAAATAACTTAAGTGCTCATCTGAGGACATATTTCTGGGACTCGTAGGCAGATCGTTTGATCTGTAGTAGGTGTATTACGTCAAAATTAATTGTAAGAATTGTAACTGCAGACACGTTGTGAGTTGAAGCAACGAAGAACGGATGCCCTTTTTCTCACTTCATTGTGCATGCCTACTGCAACCATTTTCATTGGCGATATAGGACTATATTTACTGCGTGCGCATTTTTATAATCTTTTATAAACTGAGGCCTGGCATTAGAGCTCAAAGCTGCTCATGAACTCAGGATTCTGGCATCGAAAGTTGTTTAATCTCTAAAACTAGATGACCTTGAATGGTTCAATCAAAGGGAGCTTTCGTCAAGAACATGTTTAGGGACCAAATCGCCAGATTATCCTTGCTACTTCTGTGTTTTCGTGGGTGGCTCAGCTTTTCCAAAAGTGGGGGCCGCGACTCTTAGAACCCACTTCCTTTTGCCACTGCATCGAACTCAGGTTTTTAAGCTACAAAATAATAGTGATAACCTTTACGTTCATCTATTCAGACAATCCCGTAAAAATACTGCACTAAATATTCTCACGACATGTCCTCTTTCCTTCCAGCAGGGTAGCTAACTAATTTCTCTCGGGATAACCATCAACGCTTGTTCTTCGTCTAAGCCTTGTAGTCTATAATTAATTGATATATTGTCAATCAACCTTTTAGGCTTGTAATTTAGATGCATAGTATTCAGTTAAAGGTAGACAGCTCCAAGGGCTGTTAAAATACAAATCTCACCATTATTGTCCATCGAATTTAGTGAGGGTAATGAATTGAGAGAGGCAGACGTATCGTGAACAACACGATGTGTTATTTATCTGTCCTGCAATTGAGTATTTTGTAGAATGTTGCAAAACAAAATAGAATATATTCCCCTTTCTTTAATATGAGGAGATCATGCCTTTTGGTTAGCAAACGTTGCCTTAAAAGATGTAATCAAATTAAATTTATCGAATATTTCCTTAGTTGCAATAGTGAAGTGTTAATTGCACACGTAAGGACGAAAATGGAATATTTTGAATTTATCTTTAGAAGCCTTGGAGAAGAACAAAGCAGTACTTTTTCTAAGGAAAAAATACTGAACTTCGGAGAAAAGAGAAAGCGTGTATTTCAAATTCTTAAAAGCTAGTAATTAGATTAAGTCATTTAGATTTCCTGGTATGAGTGTTAGGAACACCAAATATGTTATTGGTTTCTGTCACTATGACAATACATTACTGACAAGAGTAGAATGTATTCATCAAGAGATACGACTGCAATTTTTAAAGGCTCAAGCACGTCTGTCGATAATGATTTTCATAATACAAAGGCAGGAATAGTGTCAAAGGTAAAACGTAAACTGTAAGAAAAACGTTAGTCTCGTGGCTGGGATGTTTGATGTTATTTGCCACATCCATCTGTTTTTAAAAAGCATAATGGAAAACGACCCAAAACGAAGTAAAACATGTTTAAGGGGGGCGGGGCGGGGGCAAGTTACGTAACATTTTCTTCGCTAAAAAGGACAGAGGTTCCAGTTCCTTAACATTCATTTAGTACATCGGAGTTAGGTCTATAAATTTTGCTAAATGTTGCTATTTTGTCTGCTACTACTAATGCTGCAATTACTACTACTATTTCAACTGCTACTACTACTACTACTACTAGTACTACTGCTGCTGCTACTACTACTACTACTACCACCACTACTACAATATGGAAAGAACTCTGTTATCTATGCTGATATATCTGGATAGGCTCTAGGTCATAACTAGACACGAATTACGGTCCTAAGATCTTTATTTTTATCTGATAAATGCCTTAGAACCTGAAACTGACTGTTGGCTTTGAATCAACTGCATAAATATTCTCTTTGACAATCCTAAGCAACAGGGGCACAATAACGTAATTAAAAAGCTTGAAAATCGATATGAACAAGTCAAATTCATCAACTTAAAAATCAGCAATCTTGGCATGTTGCGTAAAACGTCCACAGATTTCATGATTTTTTTAAAAAGATTTAAGATTAGGCAATTAAACCATAAGAACCAGTTACTGCATATTTTTTTAAGAGAAGGAATGGACACATCCAGAACTGCTGAAAGTTTAAGTAAAGTTATTGTAATGATTATAATTATTGTGTTACTTAGGGTTTTTTTATTTTCCATGTGAAAGTTTCAAGTAGTCAATCTTGTAAAGTGAAAATAGTAGTTATATTATAAGGTTATAGAGGAATAAATTCAGTTTATATTACTACCATTACCGCCAAATCTACTGCTTATTATCGAGGACTACAAACTTCACAAAAGCTATTTTAACTTATTTATATCTATGCATCCATCATTCACAAAAGGGCCCTAGTGTGGGGCAAAACGTCCGCCAAAAACTTGGTTTGTCGGTTACACTTTCATTCTGTAACGCTTAAGACAAAAGCACCTTTGCAAAGCAGAACATGTCAACCAGCTAACCTGACAAATTGTTAACAGAGAGTTTACAAAAATGTTTACTTTGCAAAAGAGTGAGGAAGGCAATTGCCCCCTCCCCAGGCGACAACGGCCCTGGACACTGAATGTAAACGTTGTCAAATGTATTATGCGGCATTACTGTTTACATTGTATACAATTCAAATTAACGCGTGTTCAGGACAGCTTGAACGTATTGGAACGTTTTGTGAAATTGTCGAAGTACCTACTGAGTGACCAAAGAAACACTGAATCAAAAAAAAAACTAACCACAAAAATGTAACCTTTTTAACGAGCAAAAATCGCCCTCGATGGTTCAAAACAATTTTCACGATCAAACTATGAGTAATTGTTAATCTATACATGTATCTATTATGCTATGATTTGTTCACACATTTCATGTACAAATTGACTGTTACTGAATAACGTTATCTCTCGTTTTGCCTTAGTTCCTGCAAAGTGGAAGAAATGTCGGCTCCGAAATCAAATTACTGTAATCGTATGTACATGTTCAATGGTGACAAAATCACATAATTCGTCGCTTTTTTCAACTGACAAGTAAATTGTCGAATTAAACGCAGTTCATATCAGCACCAAACACAGAGCTAAGGCGAATTAGGACTTGTTTCTGAGTACAATTAAATCTTACGAGAAAATATAAATATCATCAATGGCCGAAGCCAGGAATGTTTATGTAAATGTATTGTCGCCTTACTTTCCTTTAAAATTTATTGCCATAAATGATATATAAATCAAATCCAAGCATTTCGACATTTGAAACTATCAAGACCAAATATAGAGATTATACACAGATCAAACAACTTACCCTGCACTCAGTGATCTGTGTTTTCCCTTAGTCCATCTCTTAGCTCAGTGCAGACACCCTCAAATATCCAATTTGGTTTCCTAGTTTATAACGAGAAGCAAAAGTAATTGAAATCGCCCTACAAATCAAGGCAATCCCTAGCAACAAGGACGTCTGATCCAATCCATCCTTTCTGCATAGCTGGCAAAAACTCAATGACCCCATCTCATAACCAATGCTAGAGAAACCGACAGATTACATGGACTGATACAATAGACTCACATGTAGAACATCGTCAACGTCGTGTTATTTAACTTGGTACTAGAATATACTGTAACTATTCTGAAAATATCACTTGGACATTGAGTTGTAAAGCAACTGGAACTCAAGATGGCGTAAATAAGAGATAGTGGACTTCTTAGGTCTTAGTGGATATGACTGTGTCCTAAACCGCATAAATGACTCCGCCACAGAGCGACTTATTACTCTGGCAACCTCCGAATTGAATTATGAACTCAACAAAGAAGGCAAAATCCTTCCTTCGTGGTTGCTTTTGCATTCTTTGAGGGTATTTATGGCTCTAAACAGTCATTTCTGAAGTAAAATGAACTCCGCGTACAAACCCAAAACAAACTATATGGTACTGCAAAGTAATGACTATGACTTTTGCAAGTCGTATCAGCAGATTTTGTCAAGCACAAATTGAAAACAGAAATAAAGAGAAGCACTGTGCTACATACACTAGAAAATCATTTGATAAGATTGGATCACCAACTTAAGAGCGATTGACAGTACTTAATGACAAAGGACGGTTTTGCAGGTAACCTGTAAGCACTTTGGATACAAAATTGGGAACGTGTAGAGCGCAAATAAAAACTAAATCAAAGAAATCATCTACTCTCTTCAACACAGCAATCATATAAACACTCCTACACTCTTCTAGCAATATGGCTGGCAGCAAGAGAAAATAGAACAAAACAAAATATTTTGGCGTCACCTCTAGGAACGTCTCGAACCATGTCACCACTGAGGTCCGCACATTGAGGTATAACTAGTTCAACAACTTCTTCTCTAGTAGCTTGCAAGATCTCTCGAAATGTAGCTCAGAAGAAGCAAACGACTCAAGACATGAAAAACTTTAAACATCTATAGCTTGTATCAAAATGTACAGGGAATATATTTTCTGAACCCTACTGACAAGCTTGACAATTTCATTGCTATATTAACAGACAAATTTTATTAATACTAGTTCAAACGAATGCTGTAGAATTCCTATGACGTATTTGATACCAAAATGGCATGAGTATGTTACAATCCTAGACGACAAGCCTCATTTGTGGTCAATTTGCGTCCGAAACATGTTACAAGGCAAAGCCTAGAAAAACAGGTTTCCTGCTTTGTACATTATAAACCAAGAAATAAACGTATAAGTGTGATTCAGTACTTTGAAAGGAATTGATTTAAAATAAATATAATCGTAATGATGACCTTAGTGGTTTGTTTCAATTATTGTTGTTGAACTTTATTTGTCTCTTCTGTTTTCTTTCCACTTCACTACTGAATGAGTTCTTTCAACAAAACAGAACTGAAGGTCAAACCGAATTCCACAGATTACTGTTGAAAACGTGGAATATTGCTATAAATAATCATTAACATGGGACGATGGCAGGTTTAGAAACTTTATAACATAGAGAGCACTTACTGCGTTATTAAGCCTTGTTTTCAGTGGATCTATTTCACATTTAAATTTGTATTACCATCATCAAAATAAAAACCATCAATACAACCTTGAGAATAATTCAATAGCACAAAAATAAAACCTGCGCTTAAACCACTATCGACTTTATGTGTAACAACATTATTTAGTATAATAAATTATAAATGTATTAATGAACCATAGTGGGCTGTTGTCTGCGGATTATGGCGGGCCCTTTCTTCATAGTCGAAACATAATTGACCACCGTCGTCTAATTGAATTGAAGTACTTGTTACAAAATGGCGGAATCCTTTTTCCATATCTGGAATTTCACTTAACACGAGTTTAACACCAAACCAGATTGGAATAATTAATCATTTTTAACGTGTAAGACAACGTAAAAAAGTCTTTCACAAAGATTCAATGAGAGATTGAACTATGAGTCTTAAAAGAGACTACCTCTTTATCTAGTGTTGATGTACTATAAAAACAATATTTTCTTCCTATAAAATCAATAATACAAAGCACATAGACTTGAATGAACCTCGAGCTCGCATAATTCTGCTTACCTTGCAGATGGTCAACCAAATGAGCTATAGAGTCACTAGTCTGAGTAGCAAACATTTCCCTACGGCCAATTAACAAGGTCCTCTAGCAACATCTAGCCCAACTCATATGGAGGTTGGCTTCATTGTGTGACCTCCATCTGAGGGGAAAACTTCACAAATTTCTCCATTCGTTTTTGATGTGCGGTGAGTGAAGATCAAAGCAATAAGTGCAGCATTGACCGTAAACTTGCTTCAATTTTCTATCATAGTCAGGTATGAAAGCAAGAAAATCACGCTTTGTATTCAGATAACTCATTTATAGGAGCAATGTAAACATATATACTTGCTTCCTAATGGTTACCACTGTGAAGTCGTTTAGCCTTTGCAGTTACCCAAAGTAACTGGAGTATAAGCAATTATCTGCAGACAGGATACTAAACTTGAAACCGTGGAGTACAAGTATCTCAGAGATAAATGATTACAATGATTTTAAGACACGAAATTCCTTTATCCAGTCTCTTTTAAGAAATATACAGGGAAAATGGTGATACATTCCCAGACAGATAACTAAGATCACTAAAACCATCCAATCTAGTCCTTGTGAGGAGAAAGGGAGTAGGATTCCTAAAGAGTCTTAAGTTTCTGTTTGCATTACAGCTTTCAAGAGCTCTCTCTTCACGATGGTTCTTTATCAAGCATCCTTCCATGTGACACTCTTCTCAAGGATTTTGTCAAAGATGTTATCTTGCACTCTTTTTGTCTTTCGCCAAATCCTAACTTCAATAATGCCTTAGAATTACTTCTCCTTAACGGAGAAAGTTTTAATTCAAGCAAGAGTCCATCAGAAGTCAGGTTTGTTTATATACGTGATTTTGCATACATTCAACTCACTTTATCGTAAATTCGTGATCTGTAGATCAAGAATGACGTGACACCGACAAAGTCAAATAGTGTGCAACTTAATTTCTTATACCGACCGATATTCTTGCGCAAACTTTAAAGGTCTGTAAAACAGTCAAATAATGAGCAACAGTAGGCTTATCTGATATACCTATAATTACGCTATATACAAGCAAATCATCTATGTTTGCATGACAAGCTGAAAATTATTTTGTTGTTGTGAATGATGAAGTAAACCTTAAACGAATCCAAAGGCTTGATATCTGTTAGAAAGTGTAAGATTACAAGCATCTTGCTATCTATTCCGTGGTATGAACCCTTGGGGCACTGTTGCTGCCCTTCTGTACTCTACCTGCCACTTATGTCTGTCATATGACAGCTGTAGAAGGGTGCTAAGGTCTGTTGAGGTCCATTCCAGGATGCTGTTTAACCACCTCTTCTTTGGTCTGCTCCCTCCCCTCTCTCTCTTCCCGTATTATGTTAATTCAAGAATGATTTTGCGCAAAGTGTAATAAACAAAACATTCCAGCTTTCTTCTCTTGATTATGCTTCCATCTCCGCCCACATGCTCTCATTGGTTCGATGCTCTGTGTATGAGACCTTAAGAGGCCTTCTAAAAAACTTGTTCAAAAGTCTGTAATGTTCAGCCTCTGTAACTTGTTCAGCCTCTGCTGTGATGGTCCACCCTTGGCATCGATGCAGACATATGGACATTGCTTTGTATTTGTATTTGTATTTGTATTTGTATTTGTATTTGTATTACTTTGTATAACCGTATTATTATAGACACGTTCATAGGCAGTCAGCAATGTACTTTAAAGGATTGAATGGCGTACGTTAATGGAGGTTTATCAACGATCAAATGAAATAGCACTACAAATAATTCATCTATAAACAAGCACAGTCAAGGGAAGTGGCGCCTTTAGATGTATTTAAGAGAATGGTTTAGGGGCCGTTCAAAAATGACGTCATGCACCTGGAGGAGGGTGTAGACAAATAGACAAGGGGGTCATTCCTTTTTTGTGACAAGGGTGAAGAGGGGTCAAAATATGTCAAACTTAGCGTGACGTCATTTTTGAACGGCCCCTTAGCAGAAAATTTGAAAATCACTTTTTGTCCAAACATCATTATTCTCATCTTAAGGATTACGTCTTGATACTCGCCTACCAATATCTGTTTGCAATTGTAATCTGTTTTATGAAAACGTGGACATTTTTAAGAGTTTAATCTTCAAGAGTGTTTCAATTTTTAACAACTGTTGTTGTTATGAAATGTTTATCTCTAATATCTATGTCAATTTCAAATGTCAAACGACAAAGGAAGTTACTGGTACTGGTACCTGTCTCAGTCCTCCTTATACATTCACGATATACATATGTACGTGATTTATGTGCTACGTATCTCTCATTCTAACACACCACTAAGAACTCGATATAAGAAACTTCACATCAACTGAATTAGTGAAACGTATGCTCCATTTTGAATGAGAATAGGACAAGTGTCAGAATAGAACAAGAACATCATTCAATTTAAGATGTTGGAAATGTTAAGTTAAGTTTCCCATGAAACATAAACCAGGTTTCGCTATGCTTAGTATATCTATGTCCTAGACGTTATTTTGAATATTCAAAGAGTTACTTTTTCATTGTGTCAAATTCAATGTTATAATTAGTTCCCTAACAAATTTGTCGTCTAAATCCAATTGTCAAAGTTCTGTTAAACTCGACTCAAGTTTACGATCCGCTGTTAGATTATCAAATACAAGAGCACTTGGCTTTAAACACTAAATTTATGTCGAGTCAAATTCAATGGATTTGGGTGTTGGTCCCTAATTTGCTGATGTTAAACTAAGATGCGCTTGAGCAATAAGTTTGCGCGCCGAAATCAAAACATCAACTCGCGAAAGTTGTTGCAATGCAACGCAATATTAGACGCATAAATAGGAGAAGCTCTTTTGTCGAGTTTGTGTTAAATTTTGGATACCTTAATTTAGCTTGACAGAAATGTGACGTCTAAATTGAGCTTTAGCATTATCACCAAAACTTTGCCCTTGAGCGCATTATTAATACTATTTAAAACCATGTTACGCAACTTACTTCGGGCAGTGATAAAGTTACTGCTGTATTATCTAGGGCTACATGAACTTAACTCTGCTTATCATGAACTATTCAGACTCCAGGACATTGCCTTATAATTACATTTTGAACTTTTACTTTTTCTGAATCCCACGAAAGATAATTAAGCTGATGCATAATCTACACCACATCAAACCTTTCTAGCTGTGAAAAAGTGAACTGTTTATGTTTGCAAGCTTGTGACAAATCATAATCAATTCAGATAAGGAGTTAAGATGTTTTTCATCTCTGTAACAGGATATAGATTGTTTGAATCCCTTTACAAGTAGATATTTTTCCAGTTCATGGCAGTGTATGTGATCTTCAAGCTCTAATGAAAGCAGCTGTGTTTTTTTCGTTTGTGTATACTCTCAACTATCCATCTCAAACACAAACCAGATCTGTCTACCTTTTTGCCTAATCCATGGTACATCTTACCAGAAGTCTGCGTATCACTTTCCTAACTGAATTTGGTTTCAGCACACAATAAATAACTAATAAACTAATGTAAGGTTACCCTTGGTATCGTCTGCCGATTAAATTAAATCAATGTTAAAGATTTCCTCAACTAACACAAAGAAAGTAGGTCTCCAGGAAACAATTTGATAAAATTTTGGGAAAACGTAATCCGAAATCACGTCAAAAGAGATTTTCAAATCCAAGGTTTGTCGGCGTTTCGTTTTACATTATGTCAATCATATGGCCGTTCATTCATTCTTAAGTTTCTACTGAAAATATTTGTTGCATGTTTAGATAACAACCCACTTGGTGGTTCAAATTGCTTTTAGTAGTCATTGTCGACAAGTACTAAATAGATGTGTTCGCTTTGTCAAGCATATATGTAACCATGTGGGGCGACAACAATGTCTCTTTTACGATGTTTTTGTCATTAGAATTGAAATAGGTATTGGTGAATTTGTCTCATTACCACCTGGTTAGTTGTGATGGTCTCTTTTGTACTAACTCGAGTGCATATGGTTAGCTGAAATAATAGAAATTAAATATACATTGTACCCTGTGATCATAGCGAACACTTCAAGTATTGGTTCTTACGTTTAGTTTGAACAGTACAGACGATCATGTGTCGCTTAAAAGGTTTATAAAACTTTGGGTTACTTTTGCTTAAAATGTATACCAAATCCTACAATGCGTTGGCTACGGCACAAAAGTTAACAAACAGATAGAAAGACAGACAGACGGTCAGGGTTATGTTGTGTCTTTTGGCTGTTGGTCGTATATAACAAATGAAATACAAAGTTTGTAACTTTGCTGCTCTTTTGGAAAAAAGAACGATCCATCCGAGAACTTTGGGCCTAAAATGTCATAACCATCTGACAGAACGGACAGACTGACAGATGGGCAAATCGACACTACGTTCCTTGTTTCAAAACATGTTGGAAAGACGGGTGGATTATTGGGGAGAGATAGATCGATAGATGGATATTGAATGGATGTATGAATACAGAGATTTAATATATGAATGAATAAGTGAAGAGATATAAGATAGGATTTACGAATGGATGGATGGATGGTTTTTTTGATTGACGGCTGAATTAATAAATGGACGGATTATTGGATAGATAAATGGATGGATGTATATATGGATGAATAAATGGAGGGATATATGGATGGATATATTGATAGACCGATGAATGAACGAATGAATGAATGAATGAATGAATGAATGGATAAATGGCTGGATTAATCGTTGGATCAATGGTTAGTTGTATAGATGGATAGCTACATCAGGGGTCGAAATAACCACCTCACCGGTCATGACCGGCTATATTTTAACAATGACTGGCTCTAAATTTTGGCAACTTCAGTAAAATGACCGGCTGCCCCAAAAGGCTTATATGTTACCTTATCAAAGATTTAAATAGACTAGATTTAATTCCATGGTAAAGTAAAAGTGCGTCGAACTTATAATACTACTCATACATATGTTCTAAGCTCTTAAAATGGCCTGTGCCCCCGGACCCCACCAGGGGACTCAGAACACCCCTGGATCCCAGTTCCGTCTTGAGCGAGCTCCACTCGCACATACTAAAAAATGACCGGCACCACAGAAAAATCTTATTTCGATCCCTGTACATAAACGAATGTGTAGATGAATAAATAACCAGATATGTGGATGATTAGGTGAATAAATGGATTGTTTATTGCTTTAGATAGATGGATACCAGGATGAATGGATTAATAAGTGGTCAAGTAAGCAAGGAAGGAGTTGTATTGATTTACAGCTATACAAAATTTAGCAATGCTTAATTATTACGTGATGAAACGATAACGGAGGACAATATTGAAAAAATGTTTTACTGGTGGTATGTTGTACTACGCCATGCTTTTGGCAAATCTCACGTTGAATCTCTTAGGTTAGTCGTGGTTTGCTACTTTGCCTTAAAAATCTACTAAGATATAATTAACACTGTAATTTCATTATAAGTAATATATCTATCAAGGTATCGTAATTAACAGTCCATACTGTAATCTATCAATTCCTTGCGCCATAGTCTCACGCCAGAGGCTGTGAGCATCTACGCCACTGGGCGTCAGGCTCCTCCCATGCACGCTCTTTTAATAGAATTTGCTATTATATTTTAAACTAGAGTCAAAATTTAAGCAAATAAACTACAAAATTCCAGCTTTTGCCCTGGCGTAACAACGCCAGGCACTCCTTGTAGCATACGGCGTAACAGTCTCGCATTCCACTATGGCTAACAGTTATGAGTAAAAATGAAAACGAAAATGTTACTACTAGAACGTGAAACCAGTACATATGTACACAAATTGATAAAAACTGACTAACAAGAAAATAGGTTTGTTGCTTGTTCCGTACAGTCACTGACATCTTGCTTCTATCCAATCTTTAATTACCTCTTGTAACTATCAATTCATAAACATATTGTTCTAAATGTCGAGAGTGATGCCCATGTAATGATTCTATAAGGTTTCCTGTAAACATTTTTACTACTTTTTTATTTGAAAAATAGCAATAAAATCAGTAATTTAAATTGAGCTAAATTTACTGCCGGATGTATATGCACATTATATATGCAATCAATCATCTCAGGTTGTGGTCTTACTAAAATGAGCTTAATAAACTTTAACTAATTTGATTTAAGTTAATTACAACATTGATAAAAACATAGCTATAAGTCACTGCATTCTACACTTTGTGCAATAAGCACGTCGAACAAAACTTTGTTAACACATGTACGCTCAACAAATATAACTTACGCTCTTTAAAGTGTCTGTAAAGTATAATTCGTCCAACATCACTGTTTGTAAATGAAACTGCCTTATCACCTATTCGGATATTAACTGCAACGACTAATTATTTACAACACGGCAAGATTGATAATGCTATTATTGATACTCTAGCTCTGAACGTCTGCAAAAACTCTGGGCAGCCCAAGGAATTTATCTCAGTGCAACAAAGACAACAGTCCAACGCCTTGTTCGGCAAAAGATTTCAAAGACAAAAGATCATGTGTCACAATGTCAACCCACTTGTTAATTGTATAGGGCTTTTTATCAGCAGGTATTTAAAAGTGCTCCCCATCAACAATTTTTGATGATTACTACTTCAGGTTGTAATCGGTCCCACGAGTAAACAACACGGATTACTTTTAATTTAGAAGCTGTGTTTAATATAGAAGGAATGCCTGCTGGCTTCTTAAAATCCTGGAGTGGAGAGAAACTAGTGCCTAATCCGGTCGATATATGAGTGAAGTAGGTTCATATTATCTCAACAAAGATGAATAAAAGCACTTTTAACGTTAAAAATGCTGCCAGCATGATTTATAGTAAGTTTTTGTCGCGCATATCAACAGCTATTCTCTACATCATTTGAATAAAGCCGACATTCTGAAGATGGAACTTTTAAGTTTTCAGTAAACAATTTATGTCATGTTATAAATAATTTCTACATTATGAACATGCACACAGCATGTAGATAAAAAGCATTAAGACTTACATTTTCTTTCTTTAAAAACCATCGCTGTGCTATTTTTATTAAAATCTATGGCTGAAAAATGGTGAGTAGAGATAACAGATCATGACAGGCATCTTGCGAGGCAAATGTTTTGTTTTGAAGCATCACCCATAGCAAGATGAGAATGTTTAGGTGAACTAAAGGGCCTACTAGAAGAGACAGAAGAAGAATATTTACGTAGGAAAAGACTAAAGGTGTCCAACATCATTGGTAAAGTACGAGAAGCAGGGTTAAAGTGCTTTGGACATGTGGATCCAATGGAGGAGAAAGAACTAGTAAATAGAGCCTTTAAAATCGAAGTAAAATAGAAGAGGAGAGGAGAGGAGAGAAGAGAAGAGTAGAGAAGGGTACCGTTGTGGAAGACCTGTATAAGCTACAACTCATGAAAATAAACACGAAAGAAAGACGAAGGACTAGAATCTCGGTGGCCGACGTCAGTTGCGGAAGAGGCAAAGGAAGGAGAAGTGGTAGAAACATAGCTCATTTTAACATCAGCAGACAGGGCCATACTCAGTCTTTGAAAAATGGAGAAGCAAAATGTCCACCAAGAACTAGGTTTATCGCTTACCTCTTCATGTAGTAACACTTTAGCCAAAAGCACTGTTGCAAACCAGGACATGGAAACCAGCTAACACACAAGAAAAGTTGGCACGGGGTTGACAGTCAATTCCTTGACGCAAATTGCAGTATTTATAGTTGACAATTGTTAACACAGAGTTTTTGAAAATGTTTTCTTTGCAAGAAAAGTGGGGGAAATTGCTCCCTGTCCCCTGGCAACTACGGCCCTGGAAGAGATTCAGTTTCATCTGCAGTTATCGCAGTCGAGAAATTAAAGAAAGCAACAGCCTTCGTGCTATTTGCCTGTAACATCTGTTATTTCCTCCGTAAAAATTGCCTCCGTAAAACACCGTAACAAGAAGCTTGAATCAAAGCTAATTTCTGCTTTAAAACTTCGAACATAAAACTCGTTGCGTTTGTAAAATAATTTAGTGATCTATGTTGCTTGTATGCGGGTAGACGGGACAATTCAAGACGAAGTTTGTAAGGAGCGAAACTGGAAAAGAATTGTTTGTTAGTTGGTGTTTTATGTCTTCCTCGTATTATAACAAGACTCAGAGGGGCTGAGACTACTTAACACATGATAACCTCTGTTGTCTCCAGCTGAGAGTCCTAGCTGAGTTAAGCTATTAAATATACAGCCGTAGAAGCAAGCAATACTCTAGCATCTAACCAGGGGATACATTATGGTAACCAATCCTCTCACAAGCAGAGATGATAGGAAGAATTGTAACGAATGTCTTTGCCCATTAAGTGTTGATATTGACACTCACAAATGATTAAAATAAGCTTTCTAGATTGCCCTTGAAATGTGGTAATAGAGGGATACGATCTCGAAGAGAATATGAAATACTGTAAGGTTCTAAAATTATGACTGTTCTTTAAGATGCAATCAAAATATTAACTTTTATGCACGTGACGGCCAAGGAGAGAAATTAAAACTGGATTAAGTTTACTATCTATTGCAGGACTATTGCCTCTTTACATGAGCACATCTATTATTCATGCTCTTCGTACATTACAGTATTTTCTATAAAAGTAGGGCTATATTTAGGGCTATGTTGTCAATTTGATTCTTTAATTATATCAAGTCACGCAAGAGCAGGTACCAGCAACGTAAATATATTTTAGCATGTTCGTTATTGAACGTAGCTAATTCTTAAGCCAAGGACACTAAAATGACATGGGAGCGAGCACATTTTCACAGTGGGCACTTGTTACTTTCTCTCACGCATGGTAACACCACCAATAATTTCACCACCGGTCCCAGTTGCTTTTGCCGGGGAAGACGGCTAAGATGCAACTTAATGCCAGTTACAGTCATGTTTAGCTCGGATGTATTTTCGTTGAATTATGGCTAGGGAAACTAGTTTTTTTCATTCCTTTATTCTCATCTTCTGCAAACCGACATATTTGTACTGCTTTTTAACCCTTTTAGAAAGAAAGCTAGCTACCTACAACGACAATAACTTTTTGCAAATTTTGGCTTACGAGATGAATTCACCAAATTAGTTTGTTGCTTCAATACTTGATCATAATAAGCACAATTTTGAATTTATACTACACCATGAATCCTAGGATTTCCTTGTGCAATAAGACGGACTAAAATGTTGGATTTTAAAACAAACAAAGATGATGTTTAAATGAACATCTTGAAGTGGTGTTTGCATGAATTTTAAATAAATTTAGATTAACCCCAGGATCCCGTCAATGCAATGGAAAAAACAGCAATCGCTAAGTCCTTACGGCAAAAAAGCATCAGTCCTTGTAATCGTATCTCAAAATAAGCAAAGGTATAATGCGATTAATGTCACGTTGCCAAAACCAATGGTCAGCTTCTTAATAAATCTAAAAATTCAAAATCTTCTTGCAATGGAAGATCTAGACGCTAACAAACATTGGCACGAAATTATCAGTCGTTTAGAGAGGGTAATACCAAAGATTAGTTAACAGGAGTGGTCGCCTGTTTTCGTTAAAAAATGTTTGCCTGCGCAACAGTTTTGAAGGATCAAAAGCTGGTCTGATAATTTACAGGACTCTGAATTTGATCTGGATTTTTATATTTGCATGTATGATCCGGTTTTATTCGGTTTCGGCCTCTGGTAAAGAGAATACCAACCCATCTCGATTAGTGAGTTCAAGAGAAGTTCAGTTTTACTTTAAATTTCATCCATACAGATTACAACGTTTTTCTGTTTGACAACATGCAATAAAGTTTAATTTAAGGATTAATCATCCGGTATTCAAATAGAATTCTTAAAGTATTATCAAGCATAGTTAATGTGAGTAGTACTATGCAATTATGAATGTGTTTGAAAGTTTGCATAACGAAGTTAGAAAGATGATCCCTTCAAAGAAGTTCCTACAAAGAATAAAACATTTCTACGTAAATGAGGAAATGAGTTAAAAGCAGAGACACTCATCAGAGACTTCGACCTGAAGAATTAACAAATCTCGAAGAGAAAGAAAATAATGCTCGTTAAGTGAAAGAGAAAGTTTGATGAGGGAATAAAAAATTAGAAAAGGAAAGGGAAAATTTTAAAAAGGAAATGAAACAAAAGATCGCAAAAAGGAAGCAAAAAATTGGTGAGAAAATATTAACTAGTGATTGACAAGTTGGTAACTGTTAAATGTCCTTAAAAGGAGTCGATGATAACAAGGGAAACTAAATAAGCAATAGAAGTGTAATCACTTTTTGTTGTCAAACATACAGGTTTGTGTTTAGCTATTAACAAACTTTCACAAATGCGCAAGAAACTAACAAAAGCGGTTGGAAAGGGAGGCAAAATAATATTGTTAAAAGAGGCATGATGTCCACAAGACTGCAAATGCTCCATGGTACTAGAAGGGGTAGACAGCATTCCCTTATCAAGGCAAGATGTTCATAGATGCTCATAGGTGTTTATAGAATCCCACATGTCAGTGGCGCGTAGTTTGACCAATGTAGCTTTGAATTCTCTAAAGAGCTAGTAAACAACATGGAAAAGGAATCATAGGAAGTAGTGACGTCAATAACACAGGGAAATAATGATAAAGAAGCTACAATTTGGACACAGATAACGCAGGGAAGGAATGGCACAGTGGTGTAATTATGAAGAAACTACAACCTGGACCAAGACATTACAAAACAGCAACGACACAGGGGAGTAATTATAAAAAGATACAATTTGGACACAGATAATTCAGGGAAATAACGGCACAGGGCAAAAATGCCAAAGAAGCTATAATTTGGACATAGACAATTCAGGAAAGGAAAGGCACAAGGGAGTAATTATAAAAAAGCTATAATTTGGACATAGATAATTCAGGGGAGGAATGGCACGGGGAACAATGCCAAAGAACCTGCAATTTGGACATACATAATTCAGGGAAGGAATGGCACAGGGGAACAATGCCAAAGAAGCTGCAATTTGGACATAGACAATTCAGGGAAGGAATAGCACAAGGGAGTAATTATAAAGAAGCTAGAATTTGGATATAGATTATTGAGGGACGCTATGGCACAGGAGAGTAATTCTAAAGAAGGTACAATTTGGACATAGATTATTGAGGGCAGCTATGGCACAGGAGAGTAATTCTTAAGAAGGTACAATTTGGATATAGATTATTGAGGGCAGCTATG
>JANTCA010005997.1:0-29782 GCA_024741275.1 Chironex yamaguchii
ATAGATAGATAGATAGATAGATAGATAGATAGATAGATAGATAGATAGATAGATAGATAGATTGATTGATTGATTGACAGATAGATGTATGTGCTTATATGCTTTTACTGTGCATATTTTTTGAACAGCTGCCCATTTTACCACCTAGAAAGACTTTCAAGGCATGAAACTGAGCGAACAGCTTTGGATAGCCTAAACTTTGATCAGTGCCACCTGCTAGTTATGTTGAAAACCACTCTACATTGAACCAAATCCAGCGCCTGCAGCTAAGTTCTTTTATTACGGACCTCGTTCTCTGTGTGAAACAGGTCACATTAAGCACAGCTTTTCCTGAGGATCTATGTCTCATGTATGATCACTTACATAGATTTATTTATATATAATCTCTATGGAAATGTGCTTCATTTTTATGATTTTTTTACGACGATCACAAAGTGCAACCTGATACTTCTTGATCATTTTGACAATGACCCCCTGAAACATATTGAAGTTTGAATTGCTCAGATGGATTACTTCTACGCAGCCACAGAAATTTTTATATGATATTTCTCTATTTCTATATTGCCTTCCCGCGAAACGATATTTGATACGGCGAACAGCAGACGCCCTCTTGACATAGATGAAGAATAGACGACAGTTTAATTTTGGTTTAAAACGCTTCAGCTGCTGAAACGGTGATCTGACACACTCATTCGACATGTATCTGGTGGCGCGTAATAGGAGACAACATTTGGTGGAAACGTAATGCTAGTTTGTAGTACCCAGGGCACTATACATTGGACAAAAGGAGATACCTTAGCCAGTGTAGAGTTTTGTCTTGTGATTGTCCAAAGCACAGAAAAATTTGGAGGAACTAAAAAGAAATCAAAAGGACACAAGACAAGCTGTTTCAGGCAAACAGAGATGCCTAAGCGCGTTTTAGTAGTTTCCCAATGTGATTAAAATGATTCCTACATCCCACACACCGTAAATTTCGTCGAAAGCAAATTGTCAGCTCAAGAAGGTTGGTTGTTTCCATCAAAGGGAGATGCTTGATCAGTGTTTTTGAATGCGATTTCAGTCACATTTCTTTACTAACACCTTTCTAAATGCTGATAGTATAAAGTCTTATTCCATTTGTACTAAGAACAGCTACTGATATGTTTGTTTAACCCGAGTTTAACCCGAAAACATCTTGGTGATTAGTTCTAAAAATGATGAACAGAAGACAAAAAGTCAATATCAGAATATTCTTCTACATCATGTAACAAGAATCAACACATGATGCTTGAGAAGCAACACATGATGCTTGAGAAGCAACACATGATGCTTGAGAAGCAACACATGATGCTTGAGAAGCAACACATGGTGCTTGAGAAGCAACACATGATGCTTGAGAATCCTATCAACTTTGCACTAACGTAACTGTTTTGATCAATCAAACTTATCACTGTTTGACGTTTAGAATTCTTGCTTTCTGGACCAAATCCATTCTTTATTATATGTTTGTATTAAGTCGATGGCTCATACTGGTTAATTCTCCAAATTTCCTCTTCCAATCAGGAAGCTTAACAAAACACACTCTCTTTAAAAGCCTTCGCCAGCTGAGCTTAACAATTTAAGCAATTTAAACTGCTTTTAATATGCAGAGAGTAAGAGTAACTGAAAACTGGCTGCGGTTAGGAAGGCCAATAGCGCGTTGTACACATCGTTGCAGACAGGGAAAAAATTAAAATGACTGAGTACTGTTTACAGGCATGTTCGCAATAGCTGTTTGCTAGTTGGTATTCCCTATATTTGTTCGCGTAACTCTATATTCGTTATATAATCTGTATGGAAGCCCATCTGCATTCGTCAGTGAACTCGGGTAAATAAGACACTTGCATTTAAGATGAAGACAGTGAATTTATTCTGCGCAGAATCTCGCCTATACGACCTTCAGCTTTGGTGAACGAGCCGATTTTGGCGAGATATGTCGTAAATGACCAACGATAACTTCACCATCAGTTTGACAAAGGGTTGTAATTCATCAACGAGTTTGCAATGCGTGAGGCACAGTTGACATTGTGTAATTCTACATAGATTCTTGCATAGCTAAGACCTTGTAGGCTGACCAAATTCGTGAATGGAACGTTTTACTTTTCAAAGTGGTTGCAAAGATAAATCTTTTATCGTTCATTTACTATACATTAGCCCCAAGACATTCATTTCTTTAAATTCTGAAACCAAAACGTGAGCAATGGGGTGCCCGTTTGGAAAATGGAGAACCTGAAGATGGTGTAAGTGACATCGAAAGTTAACTGAAAAACGTGACAAATACACGTGACTTAATCAATGGTGGCCCATGTGTTCGTTTTAAACACATTACTGTTTTATCTTTATAACAGTTTATAAAAGGTCTCTTTTTTCACTTAGCGTCTTTGGAAGTTTGTATGCCATAAATATTTTTGTCGATTGATTTCCATAAGGTGGATGTTTTAGAGAGCCAGTTTTCTGATCTGTTGGCCAAGATATCAAAGACGAAGGATTTTGAGACGATTCAACTTGCACTAGATGTATTTTTAACAAAATTGATGACGCAATCTTTTATTACAATGAAACCGGTATGAGTTGCATTATTCCAATTGCTAATTCATCCACTGCCCGTTTGAAGTAAGTCGACAGGTGATGCTTTGTGTCCTGATTGCCAATTTTCACTCTGTTGTAATTTGTGTATATAGCACTATGTCAGAGTACGGCAGTACATAAGATACAGCACTTTGTTGGATACGGCAGTACGTTGGATAGACAATACGCAGGATCAGGCGTGTGATTTTTAAGCAATACTTGTGACTAACATGCGATTTTATTTCAAAGGTGTTATTCTTAGCATTTTCTTTGAATTCCTGCCTGTTTTTAAGCACTTGGTCCCAACTCATTGACACCAATCCATTTGATACGAATATAGAAGTAAGACTGTTGTCTAAACCACTGAAGATCAGTTTTCGTAGGACCATGGAAAATATTTATATATAGCAATAGAAACATTTTCAGAAGTCATTTTTGTGAGAAAGTATAAACCAACATAGCGAAGTGTGACAGTAATTCTTATGGTGGCAAAGTAATTAAAAACCTGAACAATGTCGAGCTGAAATAGTCTAACATGACGGCATGGAAATGTAAGTAGATGTTTCGTGGCTACATTCCGTGAATGAAACTGGGCAATAGAAATCACTGTCAGATTTTACAGCACTCGACCCAGATATATTGTAAAAGGACATATTTTCTACCTACAAAGGCCTAAATTAATCATGGTTGATTGGCAGTTCCGTGATGCTTGATTTATCTCGAGCCTTGTTAGGTACGAGCAAAGAATGCTGTCTTCAACTAGGTTGCCACAGTCGTTGCTCAAGTGTGATGCCTTCTCTGATACCTTAACTCACAAACGTTTCGGGGAGCACCGACACTATGTGCCAACTCGCATCAGTACACTATTTGAATGCCTCTGTGTATTAAAAACTTCTATTATAACATGGTACTTCTTGAAACTTCCTGAATGTGTATCTCTTTTGCTACTGAATGCTTCCCTTGATATACGACCGTGATACTAATACTTGATAGGATCGTCCAACATTAACTGCTGCCTGTCTCCTTAAGTATTCTTCCTGCTTTACTTTTTTAGTTGTTGGTTTCATACATATATAGCCTTTATTCTAGTTCCAGTCATTTGACATAATAATGATCTACTAACTAAAACTGTATATCGACATGTCTGCTATCTACAGCGTTCATGTGTACACATAACATTTGTACGTATCGACACTTAAATATGTATACTTATCGGTATATATCTATCAACTATATATCTATAACCCTATTGGCACCTAAATATCTACCTGTCTAAAACTGTGTATCTTTTTACTTGCATTTTAGTATTGATCTGTTTTAAGCTATCCTCCACTGAGTAATTTACTGGTAGATAATTTAGTATGTACTAAGTTAAGCGATCACGTTGTACAACAATGGGGCAACATCATAACAGAAAAGTCGTTCCGCTTAAGGCGTTGACAGTCTGCGCTGAATAGTGATGTAATAAGCTTGCGCTGTGAAAGTTTCTTCAAAGGAAAGTACGTGTTTACATAGTTTAGACAGCGTGGGTTAATTAATGTGTACAATATGGGTAAAATTAAGTTCCTTCAGACATGTCGAAACCCGAATCCACATCGGTATTTTAGACATCGAAAGTAGAAAAGTTTGATCAGTTTGCGACCTGGCTATATACACTTTGGTATCCTCCATTCTTGCATTCTGTATTATTTGACTTGTTAATATTTTATGACAGGTGTATGCTGCCCTGAATGATGTACTAATTGTTTGCAGAAGTTTCAGCGATCTTGTTGTCGTATGGAATGATAAATGGTCAGCTAGAGAGCAAACCAAGACAGACGAGTTAGCATGGGTAATGTTATTTAATGAATTAGATCTTATTCCTTATGAAACCAACAAAATTGGAAGATGTGTTTTACCAGCAGCGAATAAATCTTGCGAGGAATTGCAGGAAATATGTGTGTTTCGATCCAAACAGTCCGAGAAGGACAACTCAAAGGTCCCCTACTCACAACTGGTACAAAATCGCAATAAAATAAATAAATTACAGCTTCAAAAATCTGTGCACAAGAAATGTTCTTAGAGTTATGTCCCTGGACACCCGTAGAACCGCGGCGTTACGCATATCCCAGTAAAGTCGTTGAACAGAAAAGTTGAGCTGGATAGTACGCGTTATAATATATGGATATCAAATTTCACAATTCTCTGTCTGCCTTGACCAGTATTTGATGAGTGTCTGTAAACGTTAGTGAAGTTCATTCCATTTTGCCAGTTAATGTCTCTAAGACGATATTCAAAGGGACGAATTCTGCGAACATATAAGCCATAGAATGGGAGCTTAGATGTACGTTAGTGTTTGTAAATCCTAAAAGAAAGTTAAGGGAACCCACCACATTACATAACCCTACGTACAGTGTCTAGCCCTCTCGCAATAATCAACTGCAGTGGGAAGGTACTGATAAAACATAACTGATCAAATTTGGACATACTACACCCATTGCACTGCTTGTTTTGTTACTACTAATTTGCTGGTTATTTCTGTTTAAACAATCAAGTGGTATGTTTTCTTCTTTCATCCTTTAACAGAAATTCGAAAGGCATTCCTCACTCTTATTCAAGATGCTCTCAAGTGTGCGCAGTCATCAAGCATCACCTCATTTGGCACAACTCCTTCTTAGAATTGACTTTAACAAATTTTTTACACAGAATACTGGACCCACTACGCTGGTGTCTGTATGACGACTTCACGTACGGACGTCATTAACCCAAGCTTGTTCAAAATTCTGGGTCTCATAGAGGCAGGAAATAGAGCCAAAAAACAATTTGCATGATGTTTCTTTACAGAAATACATAACTCATGAAACATCGCAATTTTCTTGTGTTTGGTATGCCGTCGTAGTTTTCGGCGGGAACAAGAATAAGAAAAAAAATATCTTTTTCATGTTGGACAGTCCATTTCACACGCCATAGTTATTGCACCGGTTGCGTTATTTCGAATGACGTGCCTTGAGAGGCATGCCACATGAAGTTACCTGCTCCAAAGATAGTATAGCCAGGGTGTGGCGTATGAAATGCAGCTAAAGTTGCAGTTTTGGCGTAAGCATACGTGATTTCTTAGTGGTTTGTTAGGACGTGAAATTTCGCTCCTTACTTATTGTAGCTACAATTGACTGTAATGCGGCAATTAGTAACACACACAGCTTCTAACTGCAGAGGTCAGTATCTGAGGAAGGCGCCAACGAGCTATTTAATACACATTTCAAATCATTTTGAACAACCCTGCTCACTTGCACGTACTTTATTAGTTTTCCGGAAGTAGCGTGGCATTGGCATGATTGCACCATGTTTCACATTTAAAGCAAAGCTCTGCTTAAGATTAGCTTATGTCTTGGAAAGACAGTAGTCTCATCGAATTGTTATGTTCCACAGTTGATAGAAGGGTAAAGTTGAATTTCGTAGTTAATTTCCGAACTTTCCATGATGGCATTGTCAAGAAATTGTTTTGGAGTATGTTGATAAATAAATACTTGCTAGAATTGTCTTCAGTGTTTCAAGGTCATCTTTATACCACGCTGCTGTCATAGCAGGATTGTTGTGTTAATTGTGTATTATGGGACCTATATATATTGCATGCATGCAAAGCAGTTTTCATTGTCAGTCGATGTGCAGTTGAATCTCGTTAAATCGAACTTTACAACATATGAAACTAAACTGATCTCCTGAATTCTGGTGAATAAATTTGTTGCAAGTTTACAGAGCCCTCGGATGTTTAATGGATATTTACTTTTATGTTTTAATTTCATCCTCGATTTAACGACTAACTGGTATTAGATCTTGCTCGGTATGCTCTCTAGACCGTTTTCCTGATGATGTGACCGAGAAATCTTATACAATTCGACAGACGTCATTGTTTCCCTGCTCTCGTCAAGACTTTCTCGTGTCGTCAAACTCTTGGTGGCCAAAATTATCTTAACGATGCTTCTCAGGAACCAGATTTGTTCTGCTTCTAAACACTTGACTTCTAAACATTAGACGTGGCATTGCCCATCACTCCGAGCTATATGTCAAGGCAGAATAGGCTAAACACTTCAGTATTCGTTATTAGGACTTCATACACACATAGTCCTTTGTAAGATTTTCCTTAGCCTCTGAAAGGCTTTCTTCGCCCTAGCAATCTTTGCTTTAATCTCTTCATTGCACCTGCTATGTGATGAGAATACTGCCAAAATACAGATATCTCACTATTCAGGTTTACATTAAAGGGTGGGATTTGTCTTTTGATTGTTGGGGGTTTTTTTTACTTTGTATTTTCTAAAGGTATGATGTTCACTTTTTGTAAATATATTCCAACATAGAATGCATCAATCAGAGAGGAGATAAATAATAATAACCGTAAATAACAAAAAGACACATACGAGAGGGCAAAGGGACAAGAACAAGGAAAAGTAAAGCTAAACAAAGACAAAAATGTCGAAACGTACACCGAAAGAAGTATATTTTTAAGTAGACAATCTTCATTAATCAGTTGGTGCATTACTGAGAATATTTCGACACTCACGTGATTAACGTAGCCAAAACAAAACTTGTCACATTAACTTGAGTTGAGAAACACCATTGAAATCACAATATCTGTTATATCTATTTCGTTCTTACTAACGAAAATAAAAGAAAACAATTCAAGTCATCTGTTATTTTGCACTTTCCTTTCCTTTTATCTGTCATCTAATGTTCCTTTACTTTAAATCCCTTTCCGCATTCG
This sequence comes from Chironex yamaguchii, assembly GCA_024741275.1. NCBI lineage: Eukaryota > Metazoa > Cnidaria > Cubozoa > Chirodropida > Chirodropidae > Chironex > Chironex yamaguchii. The sequence goes on from JANTCA010005997.1 coordinate 7,325, forward strand.
TCTTTATGGTTATTTTTCTTTTCTTTCTTTTTTTTTTTTAGTATTTTTTTAATCATTTTTTTCCCTGTATTATATTGCAAACATTACCTTACTATCAGTGACCAGCATTGAAATTGAGTAAAACTGACAGAGAATCTAAATGTCCTCTTTTGTTTACATTTGCTATGGCCCAACGTTCAGGTGCCTCTTTACTTTATTTACATTTCTCGGACCAACAAGACACGGCAATGTCTCGAAAGGTGCTTATCAATTATATTTTGCCACGTCGTCTCCTGTTAAACTTTTGGCTCATGCATTCCTGATAAAGGCTTTCATTTCGTACTATTTGATATGACTTTTGACCCCTGTGTTCAGTTTTTTGGTCGCAAATATACCCGGTAATTCTAAAAGTCTGGGTTACTTCAGTTAACGTTATTGAAAAGAATAGTTTGACAAATACTTGATTGTTTTATGCAAATGTCCAAATTTTCTGGTAGTAGGCTAGCATAGTAGCACCTAGTGACGTCTTTTAACAGTCAACACTGTTACACACTATTACATGAGCCAGGTTCAGCTCTCCAAAGGCAAAGAAAATATTTTGCATTTTGGGTTGAACTTTTCCACATTTTAAGAATACTAAGCGAAAAAGACAAACCAAATTTTAAAATTCTAGGGATAACCATAAAGGACGTCTTGCTGTAAAAATCTTCCTATATCTACTACAATTTCACACATTTCGAAAAATGCCACAAGGTCCTCAAAGACCTTGCTGTTTGATCGCTCAAGCTTCCTTTTTCTACACACATTTTAAGGCAAAGATGACTATTGTGTCCTTATGTATTTTCAAACTGAGCTTGGTTACTGAGCTCGAACTTTCGTACAATTTCACGTAAATTACTGAATCAATCAAACCATTAATTAAAAAACAGTGGAAGGTCTACAGTCTTGTCTTCCTTACGATTCAGTGGCCAATGCATATACATTGCTTTCTTATACAAGGTTGTCTCCTCCATGTCTCAAGCATTGTATGTGCTTGTTACGCACATAAACGAAATGAGGTCTGTTGTATAAGACAATTCTGTAAAATTACAAGTTGCACGGAAGTCAAGTCAAAACAAAATAATAAATTTCTGATACTTGCAATGTCCATTACTTTGCCGCTTACATTATAATCATCCAAAGTGGCTTCCCCTCATGAAGAAGACGGCATTGCCACAGCAGTGCCGAAATAAATTAAAACCACTAAGAACGCTTTATTGCCTTACGAAAATGTTACATTTACTGTCCATGTCATATGAGTGATCATTGAAGTGATTTTGAAATGACAATAATTACCCGTTACCCGTTCTTCCAGAAATGCCAACACAAATCATTTACACCCAGTGTTATTGCTACTGCTAACGTTTTGAGTTCCTTTTAAATGGCACTGATTATTACAAAAAATAACACATGTTGCTAACAAATGTTGTTGCTTCTGTTGAAGACTACTTGTAATTTGCTACCGTATGTAAGAAACCAGATCTTTATCTTCAGTCTAGAAATAGTATCCAAAAGTCGATTGCTGAAAACCGTATCTATCGTGTCCTATAGTTTAATTATTCTCTTAAGCTCAAATGTGAGCATTGAAATAAAATTACCTTGACATTGTCATCACATTTGTGTACTTGCTTATCGAAAGCTTCGACTGAATAACGCTTTATTAACTCACTTCACCCGCTAATTTTACATTCCCAACTCTCGTTGTTGTATCATATTTCTCTCGCCAGTTCTGTCTGCAGAATTTGTAACTGTACGTAAATAATTTAACATCTTCCTTGTCGCGAACGTTTTCATGTGTCATTAGCGAGACGAGTCCAAGACATTTTTCGTCGCTAAAATACTGTAGACAGTGCCTGTTATATCCAATTACAAATCAATTACATTCAATTCTCTAGTCTTTACAATAGTAGGGCAAAAATCTTGGGCCTTGTTTCCAAGGGTCTACTCATCTCAAATGATAGAATTTACTTAACTATCGTCTCTTGTCAGGTACTGCCAAACCTTTTCCTCCACTTGAGAAAGTAATTTTATTCTCATCCACTCTTCTCCTTTAATAAGTCCTTTTACACAAATACTAATATGTTCAGAAATTTCTTTAGCTAGTAAATAAAAAGCGATCAATTCCAGACAGTGAAGGACATTTTTGTATCTACTGATGTGTAGGCCAACTTGGCACTGAGAATTTGCAGTCTGAAATTGCTTGGGTAAGAGGAGAGTAGAGAATTATGTCAGCGTAGCACCAAATCTAACTGCGAGAACGTTTTAAAAATATATAAAATATAATTTGCCATAGCTGTAAAAAGAGAGTGACTATCAATTACTTAGTACAACACAAACTATACATCCAGACTTCCTAAACAGTTCAGCAATGTCTCTAAACTATCCCATACTTAGTTCCGGTGTGAACTTCAGCTTCAGAGCAACTACGCTCTAGTGATCAGGAGGTCAATGCGAGTGCTGGAAAATGTTTAAGATTTATAGTGATGAAACATATTCCTTTTCAGAAGATACTAACAACGGTGAGCTACAATCGTTTTTGTCAATAATTCATTACGTCTTATAGCTTTGTTTAAATAGGCATACCTCTTGTCTCAGGTGTTACATCATAAGGAATAACTTGCCCGGCAATAGGCAAAGTTATCGTAACTTCTTGGTCACAGCTAAGCGTTAATGATTTAAACACTGCTTGTAAAAACCGTAATTTGTGGAGAGTAATTCCCATATTAGTGTGCAACCTATGTTAACTGGAGACAGCGAGACATGATAAGTACAAGGGTGATTGAAAATTCAATTTCTGTCCTTATGCTTCTTTTGATCATAATTAAATAAGAGATCTTTTATCTTGGAGGCGAAGGCTACTATTGTATCCTAAATAAGGATCTAGGGAAAGAGCCCGACGCTGTGCATTTTTTTGACCATTTAATGCCTTGAAAAAGTTATTTGACATCTTCTTTCATGTGATCTGTCACCGTGGTACTCATGGTACTAAGTAGTAAATTTTTTTACAGCTAACCAATAAAAATGATTATACAATAAAGTACATTTAACTATTACTATATTATTAACCAAGGATAGGTATATATCAGATAAATTAAGATAAAAGTGAAGATGACAAGACGATTTATACTGTGGAGTGTAAAAGTGAGACGTTTGACGTTATCTCAATCTGGTGTAAGTAGTATGACGGTAAACATTGACTTGACAACGTAACTTCTTGGTCACAGATAAGCGTTAATGATTTAAATACTACTTGTAAAAACTGAAATTTGTGGAGAGTAATGTCTCAGGTTAACTGGAGACAGCGACACATGATGAGAATGAGGGTGATTGAAAATGCATTTCAGAATATTTTTCAATAACTACAATTACAAGAGACTACAGGTGAAGTATGTAAATTAAAAGTAAATGGTATTCAATAAAGTTTTGAGTTCTCATTTGTTGGGCTTATTTGTGTTTAGCTCTCTTGCGAATTAACAGCGTAATTCTATAAAGTTCTTGGCTTGAAAAGACAAATTTAATTAATCTTAAATTTGAAAAATTTCAAATGTTAAATAAACCATGAACTAGGCACTCAGTGTTAATGTATGTCCAAAGCAGTAGCAATGTTGTCTTACTAACAGAGGAGTTTATACAACCAGTGGTACAACATATATCTGGATGGCAGAGTTATGCTCAGGCCATTTGTTGCCGCTCCAACAACGACTGAGGTGCAGTCGCCATGATGGCGCAGGTATTTATAGCAAATATTTCGGCTTACACTTTCTAGTTATTTATGTTGGAGATCACTAGTATGAGTAAGCAGTCCTCTTTCTTTACTTGACACTATTCAAATTTTCCTCCATTTGCAGTTTGTGTAAGGGACAATTGCCTCTATATTAGGGGAACATCTTTGTTTGTTTAACTCGATTCTGTCTGTTTTTGATTAATGTCAATTGTTGTCTCACTTGACTCTAGAAGTAGTCTAGAAGTAGTCTTCTGGAGTGTCTCATTTTGTAACTAGTCTGTTCCTTCAACTTGGATGTCTGAGTGTTTTGTGTAAGTCTCAATATTAAATTCTGAAGTTTACATTTGACTGAAGCAAATTGGAGTTATTTCTTCTAGTTTTATTCCTTCATAACTGTGCCACACTGGAAGAATTGCAAGATTTTAACAACTTGCAATATAAAAGTTGGGATGCCTTTCTGCACAAGGTAAGTAGTGGAAAGGAAGCTTTCGAATTATTATGGCCCAAAAGTCGATAACAGAGACGTTTTGGGTTAATAGGGCAGTGATAACGTGCAATTAAATGAAGACAAATACAATTACAGGATCAATTCGCAGCCAAAGTGGGCGCTAGAATGATCATGACTACAGAAATTTACAGCAAATGCTTTCTTTGTAACTTGTTTCGATCAAATTTCTAGAAGGCTAACTAATTACTCCAAAGCACATTGAATATCATTACAGATTATAACCAATTGCAATCACTTCACATATAGTAAAAAAAACTTCAAACAAAAGATGGAGTGGCTTTAGCTCCCAACCTCCCAACTCCACCGCCAATGGACTGGTAACATTGTACTTGATAAACACGAACAAAATACCATCTGATGTGATTTTGAGACACACACATACACAAGTAAAGAAACCACGCCTCATGCCAATCCCACACAATTTAAGGAATGGGTTTTCGCATTCCTGCTAAGAATGGTCAAATTTCACTCTTCTTTAAAGTTTAATGTTAACGAAATTAAGACCTCCCTCGTATTTTATGGAAGATTTGAACGCGTGATCATTGGTTCTAAATTTTTGCGGCCTAAATCTAGTACTTTGATTATTGACTATCAGAACTAGAGTAAAGGCTTTTATTACTTAACTTTTAGTGAACTGTACACTTTTATAACTCACATAGATGCAATTAAATTTGATTCTGAAAAGGTGTCCGACAGGCCACACGCACGCACACGCGCGCGCACACACAGACATATATATATATATATATATATATATATATATATATTGAATCTATCGAATCTATCCATCTATTGAATTGTATTACGCTCTGCACATTTATGTATTGAGCACTGCTTCTTAAAGAATTATCAAAACACGGACTACATATATACGTATATATTTATCAAGAGTTGAGCAATACCACAATAGCTGCACTAAGTGGGAGCCGACCGGGCTCGAACTGGTAACGCTCAGACTCAAAAGCCAACACTCAAACCTCCGTGCCATCACAGCACAGAAATTTGGTGAAGGACTCTCAAAGTCCTTGGTATTACGAGATGAAACCCAGCGGTGTATAAGGGGAAATTCATCAATTTTTCTGTGTTTCGGCTTAAGTCTTCATCAGCGTTAGATATATGTAGTATCTCAACAGACACAGTGCTTTTCATATATTTATCAAGAGTGCAGCATTAACACAATAGCTGCACTAAGTGGGAGCCGACCGGACTCGAGCTGGTAACCCTCAGACTCAAAAGCCAACACTCACTAGCTGCGATCAGGAAATGCACAGTTCTCTTCAACAAAGGCAGATATTCCCGGGAAAATCTTTGTTCTGCAGATGATGTTATTTTGTTTATTATTTCTATTTACAAGCGTTTAATTTCAGCATTATTTTTAGAAGATAAACTGGTGCCACCCCAGGCTGTACCAGATTCTACTAGTGTTTCACCATTCTTGTAATGATTTGGAATCTTCCTCATTCTTTTTGATGCATCGTCTTTTGCCCCATTTGCCCTTCTTTGCCAAAGAGTCACCTATACTTTGCATCATCTCTGAGCTGATCCACTCTGAAAACACAGGCAAGTCTGGCCATTAGTTTTCTGCTTTATATTTCTATTGCATTATTGGAATAGACCTTAAAAACAAATACTAACTCATAAAAAGTTACCAGACAAAACATTTAATTAAATTTTACAAATCCTTCTCCAGCTTGTTGGAATTGGACATTACAGTGGCTGGAACAGTTTGACTTGCCTGAAATGTCCATCAGAATTTTCACTAGAGCATCTCTTGATTTAATAATTACCTTGGCAATAGTTCCTTTGGTTGTCCAGAGAGTCACAGATAAAGTTTGGAACTTTTGACATGATATGTCACTTACATCAGATATTCCTTTTGTAAATTTTTAAAAAGCTTCATTTTGTCGAACGGATTACCAATAACTGCGTCTATCTAAGGCTTCTGGAAAGACGTAGCAAGAGAAGATAGCATCTTATATGATCAGATTACTTCAGTGCCGTAGGCAGCAAATGTAAAGTGACAGGCAGCCCATATACCCTTTTCCATTTCCCCTAACTTCACCATGGCTGTTGCTCATCACGTCTACTATTATGTCAAAATGTGTCTTGCCATTCACACCCATATTGCATTCCTGTATGCCAATGAAGTGCTCTTGTATTTTATAGCTTTTTGTCCAAGTGTCTATTTGTAAAGGACATCTGCTGTACCTTGTTTATATCCATTGCGTCATCTGAAACAATGGAAAAATGCTGCCTATCTGGAACTTTAAGCAAAACATCTCTCCATGCATATAAAACAAGCATTTTTTTTACAATGACAGAGCACCAAAAATAATTCTTCTAATTCGAAAGCTCTTTTAATTCAGGATATGTGCCTGCCCTTTCAAGGTTTAACCGAGTCACATTTGAATCTGTGCCTTTGTTTCCTCGAATTGCAACGTCTTGTCATAATAGTGTTTTGAGTGTATGCAAGTATGAGGCAAGGCCTTAAATCTAGAGCACTGCTTTTCTTTGTTAACTTCATTAGTCAGATGATTTACACTTTTTACTTGTCTGGATGCCTTCTCTGCTCATCTAAAGCCTACCAGTGCACCATAGTCTTTGCATGCTCTTGAAATCTTTCAGTCGCCTCCTTCCAATTTCTAAAGCAAGGTGAAAGCTTGCAAATAAAGGGTGATGTTTTTTCTTCTTAAAAACTGTAAACGTTTGACAAAAAGTTGCTTTGCTTTCTCGGTTGTAAGACAGCTACTTTACTTTGAAAGCCAACATGCTTTGTTGGCACGTTTTTATGAAAAACTCTGTTCTAGATCTCTTTCTAAAAATAGAATTTCTTCAATGAACCATTGTTTCTGAAAATCCACCTAAGTATCTCTCTCGATTAGAAAGGACCATCTTTCGAAGGAGAGGGGGCACAAGTCTCATTATCGATTTTCGATTGTATCGCCAGGCATATCGAACTAATTCAAAATTAAATATTATATCTCTCTGAGCTTCGACCATTGCGAAAAGAGAGACACGAATTAAATGTAATTGATTTAAATCTTCAATACCCTTTTCAAAATGTCGTAACCCATCCCTGCAAATGCCAGCCCAATCCCATTTGACATTTAACATAGTTACGTTTGACATGTAGCGTATTCTAAAAAGGGGTCACCTTGACTTGTTAGTCTGCAGCCTATGGCTTAGAGTCCTTGCTGTGCAAGTAATCAGTGTGTGAGCGGAAGATGTTGCTATTTGAAAATTCGATTACTCTTCAGTACCAAATAAAGGAAAAATTTGAAAATATAGTGTTGGGGACAAGCCTTGTCAGGGTAGCTATTAATCATAATTTTCAGTGGTTATTGAATATTGTTATGGTTAGCTGTGCTTGGGGTAAACAGGACAAGTGTTTTGTTTGTAACTTTCCTTATCTTCTATAAGGAACCACTTAAATTATAACACCAATGAATGGCATATGTCCAGTTATGATAAGCGCTCATGCTTATCCGTTTGTCGTTTAAATTTTACAGTCTGGCATGCATTTAGAAATGTAGGTACAAATTATATTGGTCATATGCTTATCTCAACCTCCGAGTGACATGGTTATTTGTTTGTTCGAGGCTTAACGTAGTACAAAACAAGAACAATATGTAGATAGCATTGTATAGCGATACTCCCTGATGATTCATTCTGTCGAATGTACTTTTTAAAGAGGTGGGAATGAAGTATCTCACCTTAGCAAGGCTTTCTAATTTATTCGTAGTTTCACTCTTGAAATGACACGTCGTGTTCGCGTATGACTTCCATGTTGCTCCATACATTGCACTTTTCGTGCACGTGCGCTCTAGGTACGTTTCTTTTGGACCATAAGCACATGGTAGGGAAGCTTTTTTTCCTAATTGGGTCAATGGCCAGTTGTAAAGCCCCCTTCCTGATATGTCTCCCGTCCTTTGTGTTAGACAGTATACTGATAAAAAAGACACAAGAAAATGTCGAATCAATAAGTTACTAAACGTAAGGAGGGACTAATAAAGTTACACCCTTTGAGCAGCATGCAATTTACTGATATAACGCTACTAAGTTCAAATAACATGGATCCGAAGCTTTAACTCAACATGGAAAATTTGATTTACACTACAGAGTATTGATTTCATGAAAATAGCCATATTGCCGAAACGTCGTAGCTCATAACCATTTAGTAACAAAATAATAAAACGAAAATAGAAGGAGGTTGACTTACTATTTCAAGCTATAATAATGTCCACATAAGAGATATGTTTTACGAATCAGAGTAATTGCATCGTTGAGCCTAATTCAGTATCTCTTGTACAACGTGCCATTAAGGGTGGGTTAATCTTTGTAAGAATTGTCACCATCCATCACCATTTACTCACCTTTACTCCTCCCAGGTCATACAATGTAATATGCTCTTGTCAGTGGTGGCCTGGCTGGAGGGGCCAGGAGGGCCCTCCCAGTAGATATTTGGGTCCAAAAACTAGAAGGATTTTGATCGTGCTGTACTACTCTACTATTATCTAGCACAATGTACAAAGTTTCCAAGAGTGCCATTTCCAAGACTTGCAAGGGTGTTTTCATTAACAATAGGCAGCCCATCATGAGTTACAAAAATATGTTCCCAATCAGGCTAATCCAGGCAAATTCGCATTTATGGCTGAGGTAGTCAGCCATAACAAAGCTGCTATTGCTAAGGACAGAAATTCTCAAATACTCGTGAAGCAATTTTGTTGACGTCGTCAGATCGTTGGAAGCGTGACACATTTCAAGTTGCAATGGATGATATGTCCGGTGGAATCAGAAAGCGTTTTCAGAAGAGCCTACCTTTACTCGAAGCTTTTTCATTCTTTGCCTCGAGCAGCTTTGCTTACCTCCTACAACAGAACAAAGCACCTCGTGATCTTCGGAGAGACATTGAATGTTTATAGACAGAAATAAAGCCGACCAGATGAGCTACTTAACTTTTCAAAAGCATTCAAGAAGTCTAGGCTGGCCTTCCAGAATGAAGATAACATAGATATCGATGATGATGAAGTTGAAACAGTGGGTAAGAAAACAGAGAACAAGGTCATCTCCCTTCATTGATGCACTTGCTATCATCTGTCACCCAGATTTCAAGTTGATAGACGCATACCCAACGCTATGCCAGGTATATTCCATTGCTGTGGCCATCTATATTGCGGCAGAAAGGTCGTTTTCAGCACCAAGGAGGATCAAAACGCAAATAAGATCAAGCATGATCCAAGAGAGGTTAAAAAACTTACTCGAAGTGATCATCCAAAATACATTTGCTGCCGCTAGATGTAGAAAAACATTATGAAATTGTTTGAAAGACCTCAAATAAATTTCAAACGTTCTTTTTATAACATTTTTGTCAAAAGTCCATCACATTCCATTGTTTTTTGCACATGCTTTCAGGAACCCTTAAAAGACAATCTTAAGAAATTCAAAAGAGAGAACATTAACGATAAAGCTGTTATTGATAATTTTCCTAAAAGATGTCACTTTTAAATGTTTCAAATGAACCATACTCTATAAAATTAAGGAATCATTTATACCAATTTTACCATTTTTCATTTGTTAACGACGGAGATAAAACAAGCTTGTCAATAAGAAAAAATGGATTTTTGTAGGTAGATAAAATGATGGACTTTATTATTACATGTTGTTAGCTTCTGTCCAGTTTAGTTATGCTTAAGAAGTAAATGCACTTTGAAAATGAATTCCCCATATTTATTCCCCACAGAAGATGCAGACTTGGCCCTACAAATAACATTAGTCTCATTTGTAGAACATATCTCTTATCGCAGAAACTAATGTAGCCAGAAATGACAGGTCAATTTCTTTCCATGTCTTGTTCAGAAATTATGCTCATCTTGGGATAGGTTTTTCTATCCTCAATATCCTTTTCTATTAGTAAAATTGACAAGCGGTAAGAAAATTGCCGGATTACCAAATACTCATAAAACTTGACAACTATGTTTTTCTTGTGACGGGGCGCCATTTCCCTGCCGGCTCCCACTGACGAAAAAGCCAGGCGTTAACTGGCTCTTGTAAGTCCGGTTATTCAATGAACAACACTGTAAGATTGTTAACTTACTTTGATTGCTTATATGAATCTTGGATGGTGATACCTTTAGTGAGCCAAATTTCATTTCGGTTGCTGACGTATTTAATAGTCGATGTAGTTTCGTATAATAATTGATAAAACCCACTTGACTTGAAAAAACACTTGTAATATAAAACAGAACATTAATATCCGATGCCAAGTCTCTGTTGAGGAATGAAAGACATGACAAATGATCAGATAACAAACTATCAATGAATAGGAACATTTGGAACTCTTTGCATCTCTTGACACTGATGAATGGCGTTTATGGCTGAGCAAACAAACACATTAACATTAGCAGCAATTTTCATGCAAACACGCAATCTGTAGTATTGATAATGAACAGTAAACCTAACGCGTTACATTTGCTTATTTGTTTTTGCCAAAGGATCTTAACGGTACATCAAATTGTTCTTCGTCAACTCCTCCTCCTCTCATTCCTATGCCTCCCCGGAATGTGATATAGTAAACTGCTGTCGTTTTGAAAAGAATGTGTTCGTAGACAAGAGACCCTCTCCCATCTTCACAATGCGCCTCCTTTTTGCAAAGTCGGATTTTGAGTGATATCATCCTCCTTTTACCCAATACGTCATTCAGGAGCATACTTAATACCGTACTGTACTAAACTTGATTAGAGTTCTTCTTTTCTACTGTATATTACAATGTACAGTTCGACAGCTATCAAGTCAATTTGGTAGCATACTAACCAGGCCCAATCGATTTGATCAAGTCAGTTCCTATTACATCAGTTTAGGTCCCTTGGTGTTGTTAGTAGTTACTAAGGTATCCGTTTTCTCAAATTAGCCTATAACTTTTATTCAACTTATCAAATTTTATTCTGAAAAAGTTAGTTATCCATTGATATTCAACATTTCGCCCTGTCACTAGATTACATCGAAATAAATGGCAATAACGGCTAATGAAGGAAGGCTAAGTGAAGGAATGTTGTCTGGTCCTTTTTATTTTAACATCTGATTTTGTTATCAAACCGAAGAACATGGTTGTACAAATTATGCTACTAGAAACTTTTCACGTAGGCTCTTGTACAGCCAATTCAATAATTTAAGTTGGATAAAACCTATTCAGTGCTTTATCAGTTTGCGGAGATTTTAAGCAAGCTTCCATGGTGTCTCAAAGTGTATCGTTACGAGTCTGATATTTAGTTAAATAAATAGATCAGTCGATATATTCTTACATACTATAGATAGATTGATAGATAGATAGATAGATAGATAGATAGATAGATAGATAGATAGATAGATAGATAAATTACCAACGGATAATTACCGAACTGCCACGCGTCCTATCTTCACTTTGCATTCGCATACTGCTGCGAAAACTCGACTTAACTGTAACGGTAGTAAAAAGGCATACGGCTATTTTCGTAAACTTACAAAAAGCGCAAAAAACAGATGCATGCAAACACATTTTGCAAAGTCTTACTAGACGAATAGACCGATAGATAGATAGATAGATAGATAGACGGACAGACAGACAGAGAATAGATAGATAGATAGATAGATAGATAGATAGATAGATAGATAGATAGATAGATAGAAAGACAGACAAACATACAGGCAGGCAGATTTAATGATACACGGGCGGCCATTTTTTTTCTCGCATAACGTTAAAACAAGACAAGGACATCGTTACCTCCATTTCTATAGGCATTAAGAAACTACGGCTCTTAGGTGACTTTATATTAGCCAAATCAGACGTGTATTTTCTGTTGGTTATCACCATGCTTATGGTAAAGTTCGTAGCATCTGAAAGTTAGAAACAAGAATCAAAATCAGAACTTTATACTACTTATTTGTCATTCTATGTCAGGATACCCTACTTCATCTGACATCAAAGATTTGTGATAATCTATGTCCTATAAATGTTTTGGCAAAAGGCGAATTAAAAAAGGACAACTTGAGTTATCAGGGGAAATCTTTGCAATTTTAAATGTTCTAACGACGTCGCAGATTCAAGTGATTTTCATAGTTGAGTTCTGTTGGATGTGGGTGTGTCCAGTTGATCAACTCCACGTTTGTCTTGTATCAAACGTCTACTTCACCAGTTTGTTTACTTTAGAAGCCTAGACAACAGAAAAAAGGTTCCGGGAGGAGGGGCTTTATCTTTAGAAACTAAAGGCTACGCATCAACTAAAGCATATTAGGCACACATTTTTTCAGGTATTTATTTCTGAATCAACTAGGACATTTCTGTGAAATCTAGAAATTGGTCCAGATGTACGCACTTAATTGGCAATTGGTTGATTCAGAAATAGAAACATGAAAAACATGTGTGCCTAATATGCTTTAGTTGAGGAGTAGCCATTAGTTTCTAAAGATAAACCCCCTCCTCACGGAAACTACTTGGTTTTAAAGTGTTGCTTTATTAGGAGTGCAAGGCGGAGCTAAATTATTTAGAACGCGTAAGTGTCAAACTGATGGTAAGAAATATCCTCATTTGCTTCGACAAAAAACCTCCTCCAGAAACTTACAATAACTATATGACAGATATCACTTAACTTTAGATCTGAATCTAACTCAAGACCAAAGGAACAAGAAACATAGGATAGAGAAAAAAATAAATCTGAATTTTAAGAGTGTCTAGTATATGTGCATGGTTATCGTTCTAAATTGTTTATCGAGTCCTGTCCCATGCTACAACTTGGGCCTGGTTTTCCTCGTTATCGTTAAACCACGTACTTTGAAAGCCAGGGGTAGGCTACTGCTAAGCAAGCCACACCAGTAGTTATTTCCAAGCAACTCCTGTTTGTCTTTCAATACTTAAATCTTCCGCATTATTACTATTTGATCCTAACACTTTACTTTATCAACTTTTTACATGGTCGCAAATATGTTTCTTATGTTATTATTGTCAACTTTGGACTCAAATTCTTTTCAGCTTTCAACAAGATCAAGGATCTAAGCCTACTTCATCCAAATGTGGAGTGTAAGCTGTTTCTTACTAGCTTGAGTTTAAAGATGTTCGCTCGAGGTTTGTACATCTAATTGAAAGTGTAATCTGTATAATAGAAATAAGTTTGGATAAGCTGTCTGTAGAATTTCTACAATACTTTTATAGCTATGAAGAAGGTGTCTTTGCCCGCGGCTGCATTTGATATAGCTGGGGTTTAAGGCGTAGTAAGGTCGACTCTTTTTACTACATGATGCTTGATTAACAAATCTTGGCGAAAGGCACGCATGGCCACTACAGTCTGGAATTAGGAAAGTCAATCGTATAGTCCGTGGCATTAGTGATAGTATCATACTATGGACAACGTTTAGGTGATCACCATTTTGTCATCGAAATCATTTGGAGTCTGTGCATTGATCTAACATTGGATAATTTTTGCTTTTCCTTCGTTCTTGTGATTAAAAAGGAAGTTGTAGTTTTCCTATAATACAAAACAATAATATTGTCCCAAAACATGAACTACAGGACTACCACCATGACGCGGTCGCAAACTTGATCAAATGGCCAATTTAGAAGGCATTTTGTGTTCTCTCTATGAAACAGCAATTTCACTCCGCTTGCATTACAGACGCTCCATTCATGGGTAAATCTGCTTAATCTCAAATGTTCCTAAAATTATTTTAAAATTGCGAGTATAATATGTTACTTTTTAATATTTACCTCTTACAAGCTAGAAGTTATCTATGAAAAAGTTGTAGCGATCGCGTACCTTTCGAGTAAAAATAGGACTTGAGAAGCCTAGACCCAAGTTTCAGTCATGTTACCCATTGAATAACTATGATGTGGCCTGCCATCTTAATGTGACTGAGTTACATGTATCTCAAGAAAAAAAACTATATAGAATAGAATCTAGTGGAAAATATGAAAAGCTCAAGAGTGTTTCCGAAAGTTTTCAGGGTTCAAGGACTCGTAAGAACAAAAGCCACTTAAAAAGACGACTATGCAGGGAATTTTCCGACAGATCTTTCAACATTGGGATCGTCGGCTTCTCGGCCACGATGCCTTTGTCCCATATACAGTAATGGTTACAAAACTTTATTTGGAGGAAGAGTTTCCAAGAAGCGGTTGAAGCACTCTTGAAGCATGACAATTTATTTAAATGACTGCGTAAACGTGTTTAAAAATGAAACGCAAAACTCTGTAAGGAAGAATAGGTCACATTAAATCATGGCAGTTATAGTAAGTTAAAATCCGACTTCATTTGTATATTAAATGATTTGTAAGCATCTATTTACTCCTCGTCTTACGTCTTCCTGATAATTTGTTTATTTGTTAGTTTATTTATGATAGGTAATCTCGTAATAAGACAAGAAACTTACCTAAGCACTCACTCAAGTAAACTCGCTGTTGTAGCTCGTCTTGTAAACACTTAGTCCTTGATGTTCTCATTAAGCTTTTGTATGCATCTTGCCATGGAATGTAATGATCCAAACAAGTAATATTGGGGCAGGAATGGATAAATGGAACTCCATACAATATCAGAGCTCCCGGTTTTGACATTAGTGCCAGGTACATGTTATCTTGTGTACATTGGTAGGATAAGAAAATATTCAATTGATAACTATTAGAATGTACCTCGATTGGGGGGATCAGAGAAACATTGAAGGATTGACCAGTTACTCTAGGTATTTGCGATACCCCGGTTATTGTAGATGGGCTAGAATGATACTCAACTTCCCTCCTTTCTGCAGAAACACGTCCTGCAGTTTGAATAGTAAATTGGAACCGTAACATACATTTCGAAGAGTCACCTATAACCAAGCTTGAGAAGTGACGCGTATCTACAAAGAACGACGCAAACTTTACCGGCAACTTATAGACTGTCCCATATGTGTCTTTTCCACCAAACACGTACTTTCTCATCATATGGGGGCATGTCGTACGCATCTTCTTGTACATTCTAGTTACAGGGAAACAAGCGGGTAAAACTTTCAGGGTGATTTTTGTCCTGTGTATGGTCGAATTTGCTGTCTTAACAAAAATTTTGATAACAAAAATTTTTCCGATGTTGTGAGATTTAAGAAAGTACTTTACATTTCCTGCAATTAAACCCGACGATCCATACACACAAAAAAGATTATCGGCATTTGAATCATTACTTGAACTTGGATAGCATGTTTCATGGCTTGGTAAACGTATCTTTGGTTTCTGTAGAAGATGTAATATTCGTGTTTCGTTGAGTAGTACATAGTCAACTTTCTGTATCAACTCAATTGTATCGTATATTCTATAAGAAACGTTTGTTTTCGATGGAGTTAGACGTGAAGGGTTTATTGAAATCTGAGCCAAGGCAGCAGAACTGTCATTGCTAGCGAAAGTATATTGAATAGCATTTTCGTTGTCGATCCAAGGGTAGACAAAGTCTTCGGTGCCTAAAAGGAGACATTTAAAAAGAGACATAGATAGGACCTAGTGTAGCATGCTATTAATAAAAGTATAGCACTACTTGTTGACAATGACAAGTCATTGCAAAACAACAAACAAGGAAGGTAAACAACGCAAGCAGCAATGTTAACAACAAAGCTAACCACTTATATACAAAGGTAAGAGCCATATTGTCCATCATAAGAACGTCAACCTTAGAGATGAAGGTTCTAGAAGTTTCAGGTTCAAAGATCTGTGAAATTGGACTCAAAGTCTCCCTGACTGTCTTTTCCAAAAGATGGTAATGTGATGTGCTAAGCGCATATTAAAGCCATCCTATAAAGTCCTTAAATTCTGTGTTTCGAGAACTCAAAGGCGATTGCAGGAGCTATGGCATGATTAGTTTGTTAACTTCTACGTATTTTTAGTACCATAACCCAGCAAAATTAAAATAAGATTTGCATTGTCATTCAATTAGCATATTGCGCCGTCAATCCAAAAGTGCACTTACGTTTAACTTGTCCGAACGTCTTTAACCACAATAAGGCATCAGGACGTTTGAAAAGAGGTCACTAAACTGAACAAGAGCAGTGGTGTAGCAAGGTTATTTGAGGAAGGTTATTGGAGGAGTACATCATCGTTGTATCTCGCATTGTCGCCGAAGAAGACATTAGGATTTCGGAAATAAAACCTGCGTTGGTAATACTTTGCAGTGCTGTTATGTTAGTTCTCGTATTGTCTGACATTCAATTTTAACGACGTTTTAAACACAGTCAGATATCAACGTTATCTGGCAACGACGAGGGAGAAAGTATATAAACACAGATACGGGAGGACGTAATAACGAATAACGATTTTTGACCCGTAAAATGAATATCCTTGTTAAAACCCTTAAGTCAGGACCATTTATCAACCTTGAGCGTTGCCGTTGTGAGTCCGATTCCCCTTGACCGTTTGGACAATGTGCTCGTTTTGATAATGCAACAGCCAAGAGTAATTGCCCCTGATACCGTTTTTACACCGCGCGCATACACTCAGCAATATCTCGAGCATTAAATCTCAGTCCCTATCATTCTTGAAATTCACAATCAATAATTAGGTCTGACTAAGTTTGATACTTCGTCATTTGTACTAGATGTGTGGGTAAAACTACAAAGTCCAATTCATTCTTTATTCGTGTAGAACGCTAATCGAAAGTCAATATTGCATCCCGTCGGAGGAAACTTTTTCAACGTGGAGGCACAGAAGACAAACGAATACCTTACGTTGATTTGGCGTTACAATATCTCGAGATTAAATTTCCAGAAAACTCTGACAATTTCAGTGTCTAAACGTTCTTAACACCCCGGCAACGTCAGCCCTTTAAGCTTTTTAACGCTCTGACAAATGTCAATCCTCAAGCTTTCTTTTCAGTGATCGGGTCGTAAGGCCTGGTAATCTCATGCTGCATGCCAAATACATGCTTTACCATAGCGCAATACACATCTTCTCCCAGGCGAGTCAGACAACCTACTCGTGATATGGCTTGTCTCTAGCCGACTGAGGCTCTGGCTTTAGGCGTGTGTCCGACGCCCTAAGTAGTTTAGCCGGTTAGTCCCCAATGGTCATCGAAGCGGATGGAGAAGTACCAAATTCCCAACTTCTGGTAAAGTGGAAGTCGGCAAGGCTCTGGCAGGCAACCTTGAAAGGCAGACCTCAACAAACGGAGCATCTGTCAGCCTCCTGCAGCTCTGTTGATGGCCCAATCGTCTCGAATCTTTTCTTGCGACTAAACCCAGCCTTCTCCGGAGAGACGATGGTGTGACTGAGGTTACGCACGCTCCGAACCACTCAAAATAATTCCCTAGCGCAAACTTTGTCCCCTGCACCCCGTCCCCCAAGTTCAGAGGCAATGGATAGGAAGTGATGGGGACAGGTTTGATGGACCGGAAGACTCTAGCTCGATATCTGCACATAGCCGACAATGTTAGGAAGGTCTCTTTGAGTTGATCCAGAGCAGCAGCTCTCTGCGGTCTTACCTTCGTGTCTGAGCAGCCTTACTCAAGGGTAGCCTGCTCACCTGCAAATGGAGGAGAGGCCTAGAAAATGTGGCCGAAAAAGCCTGCTCTACATTACCTCCCATGCGGTCGACCAAAAAGGAAACAATAACAACCACAAAAATAAATCTTAGCTTCCTGGAACTCTGGTACTCTTCTACACCTTGAACCTAGCTTGTGTCCTTTTTGAAGAACTGCCCTTGTGGCATCAGGGTTAAAACGATACAACATTGTTAGAGCTGTCAGTGAATCTTATTTCCAAGAAGATGGCATTCTCACAGAGGAGTGAGAAGGCCGCACCTTGTTCTGAAAAGGCCTTCTCAAGAGTTCTGATGGGTAATATATTGTAGCGCTTGCAATTTGAACTTCACTAGCAAACAAGGTATCGGAAGCTCCCGAATCCTTGGTCTCCCACCAGCAGCCTACCATTACCAATGCCATGCTCCAGTTACTCGAAAAGCATAAATTTGCGTGGATGCATCCACACTCCGAAATTGGCACTTATTAGACTATTGGATATTCAACATCGTGACCTCCAAAATGTTCTTCAAACAAGGACCATGCGTGGTGTTGAATGTTGGACTGATCACGTCCATATCCATATAAAAATGAGTTTGTTCCTACTCTTACTGCAAGAAAATTGGCACTCTTCCCTCTCTAAATGTGTCACTGCTAAATAAGCCAGAATTCAAAGCAGAGCTCGAAGAACAGGTTAACTCCTAAGTGTTCTGTCCCAGATGGACATCCAAAAGATGTCATTATTCTTCAAGAAGAACAATCTCTGAAATACAATGGCAAAACCTATCAGGGAAATCATCTCTGAAATCCTAGGGCTGTCAAAAAGAAAGAATCTGAACTGGTTTGATGAAGCAGCTGATAAAATCCACCTCCTCCTGCAGAAAAAAAAAGATCCATAATGCTCGTCTTGCAAACCCAAGCTCCAAAATCCTGCAGTCTAAATGGAAACAGTCCCGCGGACACTGTCAACATACTCAAAGAGAAATTGAAAATCAATAGTGGCTGAATAAGGTCACGCAGATACAGAGTTATACTGATGAAAATAAAACATTTGAGCTCTTCGATGCCATAAAAACAGTTTATGATCCATCAAGGAGAGGAGTGTTCCTATAAGAAATAAGAAAGGACAGCTTGTGACGGATAAAGCCAAAGTACTAGCCAGACGGGAAGAGCATTTCTCAGAGTTATTAAACAAACCCAACAACACAGAAAATTCTAGACAACCTTCCAACACTCCCTCCTATAGAATCACTAGAACAACCACCATCACTGGTGTATCCAGTCCGAAGTATCCAACGTGGTTAAATCTTTAAAAAACCTAGTCTTGGAGACATCCTTAAATATAGTGGGGCATGTCTTATCCAAAAGCTGCACAACCTTTTCGTTCTTTACTCGAGCCAAAAGATCCCTGGCATCTGGAAGAATGCAAATGTCATTACACTCTACAAGAAAAACGGAGATCTGGCAGCATGCGATAAGAGCCGAGGAATATCCCTCTTAGAAGTTACAAGTGAAAGTCTTGCTAAGATCCTCTTGCAAAGGATTCTAAAGCATGCTGTCAACGCCGTGGTCCCAGAATCGCAGAGTTGTTTCCGTAAAGAAAGGAGCACAACTGACATAATTTTTTTTCCGATTTCTCCTCGAAAAATGTCGGAAACAACAAAGAAATACCTGCTTTGCCTTTGTGAACTTGACAAAGGCTTCTGACACAGCAAACGGGCAACTACTTTGGCGTATGGAGAAATTTGGCTTCATACCAACCATCATCGCAGTAATCAAAAGCTTCCATGGTGGAATGACTGCAAAGATAATGCACAAAAATTACTCATCATAGCCTTTCGAAATAAATTTGATTCTAAAGCAAGGCTGCGTACTAGCTCCTGTTGTCGTCAATATATACTTGGTAGCTGTCACCCTATTATCAAGAAATGATTTCAAAGAAGACAACTGATTAGATATCGTCTGGATGGTAGTCTCTTCAACACTCGAAGACTGCAGGCATCTACGAAAACCAGAAAAGAGCATGTTTATGAGCTTCAGTATGTTGATGCCTTATTCACACACACACACACACACGAATATCCACAAAACATGCTGAATACTAAGGAACACACACTATTGTGAACTTGGACTCCAAATTAATCCTCAAAAAACTGAAATTCTTAGCTGTTCCTTTCCTCCTCTGAAAGAATCAACAGTAAAAATCCCTGTAGAAACTTAATGGCACTCTTTTACCGGGATGCAGCTCCTTTGTGTATCTTGGTAGTGAAATGTCTGGCAATTGTAATGTTGATAAGTAAATTGTACGTAGAATTAGCCTATCATCTGCATCTTTTGAAAGCTTGAGCCACCGTATATTAAGCAACGAAAATCTCAAGACAGCAACAAAGTCAGGTGTCTACCGTACTGTATGTTTGTGCATCCTCCTCTACGGCTGTGAATCGTGGACACTCTATAGCCGACAAATCAAGAAGTTTGTGAAATTTGACTTGCAAGGGAATGGGAAACGCAGAAAGCCGAGCAGGACTGTTAATGTTTACTTTGTGAGTGGACTTAGGCAACATTTTAAAAAGCCAAACCACACGAATAATGAAGTTGCTTACTTCAACGCCTTTTAAAGAAATCTAAAATTTTTCGAGGTACAAGGTCTTAGTGAGACAATTTGTGCAAAGGCCACGTTGTAAGCAAATTACATAATACTACCAGGAAGAAGCTTACCTTGACATTGTTTCGGTGTGAAGAACATCAGCACGCAAATTATTAACATCGTCTTGTAGTTCTGCATAATTGTCTGCCTTACCTTTTCTGTAGCAGGGTAACATACTATTGGCACCTCAATGCAGACTTGATTTTCATCACTATTGATATCAAAAGTGAATGACGATTGTGTGCTTCATCTGATCCCTTGACGCTTAGTTATGATTGAATAATTGCAACCCTTACCTGATCTGCAAAGAACGAGAAACGAGAAAGAAAGGAGACGTTGGAATTATTATTAATTCTTTCGTCTGATAATTTTTATTATATATTATAAACCTCTGGTCAGGTGGCTGTATATTATGAAGTGACGTTAAATCAAGGATACTAGTTACCTGTCTCTCGTTGAGCTAAGCAATCCAGTGAGTTGGACTGGTCAATTAAATTAAAGGCAAGGTATTCACTTGAATACCTCACCTTTAATTGAAAGTCATTATTTGCTTATATAGAAGATATTTACTGTTTACATGAACTATTATGTAGCGGTTAACTACGTGCAGATATGCAAACCTCTTTATTATGTCGCCTATGTAAGGAGCTGCTGCTCTGTGTATATCTCTCTCCTGTTTAGTAAGTATAGAATTTATTCTGTTCCTAAACTACAACGTCCGGCAAAGACAGTCAAAAAGTCGTACATACTTCCTCTTATGCCGTTTTGCTGTTACAATAGCCTACAACACATACTAACTTAGTTATTCATGAATTTGTGAAACGCAATATGAGCACCACACAATAAAGTCGGATGGTACGTAATTAAAGCAAACTTGTTTTGCTGGCAGCAGTTCAAGCTCAGAGTTATCAGTTCTTTTCCCAGGCGAGTTTTCACAACGTACTCGTTCTCCTTCAAAGTATTGCAGTCACATTGTCCCTCTGTAAACACTTCTTTAAATAACGCTCCTTATTATAATAAAAAAATAAATTTACAAGTTCCTTGCTTGTATGAATATCTAGTACCAGTTAAATAAATTTTAAAAAAATTTATTTTGATTGAATAAATTTATTGTTTACTGGTAAACGTCTGTAATGCGATGTTTTGCGTCGCGAATAGGAATATTTGTTTCCGATCATTCTTTTGCTACCGCTTCAAAAGTTTCAAATGACTTTTCTGCTATATTCTTGGCTTTTTGGCCTCTCTTAATTCCCTTACAAGATATGAAGTATGCAATTTCGTCTTGATTTGCAAATGGATTCTGGGAAGCTTTACTTTGAGACATAATTTTACTGTAAACAGTATTCAAATAGAGTCAAACTTCCCTGACTACCCATTTCTGTTGTGTCAATAGCAAAGACTGATAAAATTCTAAAATCCCAAAATCGCTTTCTATCCATGTAAATCGATGAGGAATGTATTAATTTACGTACCTTGGTTAATTCGACGATAGTTTTTAATAAAAATGGTTTTGTTATTGACAGATGAAGTTTTATTCATTCTGATAGCTCTCTCATAGCACGTAAACAGACTGGCAATGTAGAAGACCAACTCTGCATTCATTTCTATTAGTTTCAGCAAATGTATGAAATTATGAGAGTGATTGTGAAGTTTGAGCCTCCTCTCTGATGACTCCGGTAACGAACGGATGCCAATTTAAAATAAAAAATTCAAAGGTTTACCTTGATGACTGGTTTTAACTATTGTTGTGTTTTTTCCTTTTTATTATAGTTTTACTTTCTACAAATGCGAGTTTATGTTGCTTTTGCAAGAGCAAAAGGATTGTCAGTAGGCATTTGTATTGTGTGCATGAATAGTTTAGAGGTAAAAATTGCTCGACAATCCCTATGTCTGTATGTAAATAAGTGTGCCTGGCTTTCCATGGCATTTTCAAAAACTTTACAGGAAGGACGTATCATAGAGGGGATGCAGAGGATGGTTTACATATATATATTTGTTGAGGTATTACAAATATCTGACACTGATGAAGGCTTAAGCCGAAACACAGAAAAAATTAATGAATTTCCCCTT